>CM040458.1:25213639-25225407 GCA_022758105.1 Pangasianodon gigas | reverse complement strand
TATACGTATATATATATATATATATATATATATATATATATATATATATATATATATATATATATATACTCGCTCTGTAATTAAATAAAAAATGATTGGACTTTTGCAAATCATTAAACCCAAATCATACACTGTGACTGGAAACCATTAGGGAAACTAAAAGTTTTCAACAAGGGAACTTTGAAAACAGAACTGGAATGCAGCAGAAAGTTACTTTCTTAAGTCGCTAGCTACTTAACAACCTGACAAGGAAATAAAACAGTATGAATCAGCAAAGAAATTGATTCAGCTACATTGTTCTCACTGCTGAGATCTGCCTCCTGCTACACACTCATAAAAGAAGACACATGTGCTACTGCTGTTAAAAAAAAACTGTAAAGTTTTCAGGGAGGATCTCTTAAGTCTTGTATTCTAGTGCAACGAGTCCTGATTTTCATCAGCAGATTGCGCGCTGGCTCTGTGTACTGCCTGTTGGCGAGACTGAGTATAATGGGTATGATGGCCATGCTGCCGATTCCCGTGCATGAGAGGATGATGTTGAGGGGTGAGTGTCTCTTCCCACCTTCTTGAAGCAACATAACAGAAACATGCAGATAGACGATATACGGCACCCAGCAGACCAGGAAGGTGAGTGAGACAGCAGCGACACACTTTGCGTAGCGCAGATTGAGGCGATGTTCATGTTCTGAGGCCTTGCTGCACTCCACAGAGCGATTAAGCTTACAAATGTCTCGCAGTTGCTTTCGAGCAATCCAGAGAACTCGGCCTGTCATAGCCAGGATGGAGAGGATGGCAGGCAGGAGTAGCCCATAGACTTCCAAGTAGATGAAGGATTTGGGAAAAATCTGTTTGTAGGAGCAGTAATCCTCATTATCATATCTCTTTCCAGAACAGTTATGTCCACTTCCTGCTGGTTCACCTTCTCTTAAAATGTAGTCACACACATTAGCATGGGTTGTATTAGCATCCAAGCTGAGGTTAAGTTGTTTCTCTGTCCAGTTGTTCCATCCAAAGGCGGGTAAACTAGCATAGAGGAGAGGAGGAATCCATACAGCTAAAAGTGCAGCCGGGAAGCAGCGGTGCACCCAAAACTGGCTGTAATGCAGCGGATGGACGATACACAGATACCGCTCATAGTGCACCATGACCAGGTTGAAGAGGAAGGACAGGAAGAGGAAATTGGGGAAGATGTGTACAAGCAGACAGGACCGAAAGTGCAGCGATCGATTGAGACCCATGCGAGGGATGAAGGGCAGAGCGAGGCCCGTGCAGAGATCTGCCACCAGCAGGCTCAGGAAGAAGTAGTTGGGCGTGTCATGGAGCTGTCTGTTGCAGGCGATACCCACGATGATGAGCAGGTTGGTGAGGATGATAATGGAGGACAGCGGCAAGGTGATGAACATGATAAGCTTTTCCTGCTCACTCTCGTCCATGGAGTCCATCGTGGTGCTCAGTGCGTCTCACCCTCGTTCCGTTTATCCTGAGAAAGTCAGAGATGCATATAGAAAGAAAAAGTTAAGAGGGTGCCTGTAATTTTTCCATTCATATACGAGTTTGTCATTTTCATAAATATTAAAAGGGTTATGAACATGTACAGTGGATATAAAAAATCTAAGCATGTATGGGATCTCACTGTTGAAAGGTATCAATCAGAAGAGGAATACAAAAGAATTTCCAGAAGGTCTGCTTCAAGAATTGGGTATAATTATAAAAGATATGTTTGGTGCAAAACCCAGACAGCTTATCACCTAAAGAACACCATACCCACAGTGAAGCATGGTGGTGGCAGCATCATGCTATAGGGATGCTTCTCTTCAACTGGGACTGGGGCTCTAGTCAAGAGGGAGAGAATCAGGAACTCCAAATACCAATCTATTTTAGCACAAAAACCGCAAGCCTCTGTTAGACAGCTGAAGATAAAGAAAAACTTCACTTTCCAGCATGATAACAACCCAAAGCACAAACACAAGTCAATAAAGGAATGGCTTCACAAGAAGAAAATCAACTTTTTGGAATGGCTCAGTCAGAGCCCAGATCCTATCCTATCAAAACCTGTGGAATGACTTGAAGAGGGCTGTGTACAGGACATCCCCTCACAATTTAATAGATCTGGACCATTTTTACAAGGAAGGATGGAATAAATTTGGCAAATCAAGTAGACTCTTAGTCAAAAAGACTGAGTGCTGTATTACGAGTAAAAGGTGCTTTAACACCGAATTAGTTAAGGGATGTGCATACTTAGGCAACCAGGTTACTGTAACTTTTTTCTTTTTCTGTTTTCCCCCTAAAACGTTTCTATTTGTTTTTCACTTGTATTTTGTCTGACATGATTTATCTTGGTGTCATTTTTTACATCACAAAAACCTGCAATTTTAACAGTGGTGTGTAGATTTTATATATCCACTGTATCTTCCATTAAATTATGTACCAAAGTAGGCAAGTTACGTTTGATCTTAGCACACAATGTGTCTCATGCATAGTCCAAGGAAAGTTAATCAGTCATGGAAAAAAAAAAGTCTCACCTTCTACGTCTCTAATACCTGTGTGGTTACACATAAACTGTATGCGCTACAATAATGTAATTACTGCAGATGTTATTAATCCTACAGATGAATTACAGAAGTACATCTTATAAAAATATGTGTCAACTTCAGTTTTGGCATGTGTACATACACAATTGTATCCTGGCATTTTAAAATCTAACTTAGAGTTCTTTTACCAAATTTCTGTCATAAAATGCTGACCCAAGAAAACCAGATGGTTTAGTATTAATATGTAATTAACCTGTAATCTGTAGGTAGACAGTTCCTGTGTAGTTAGAAATATACGAAGGTTATTACACCTGAGACCGAACGTCCTGTTACAACTGGACAACTTACTAACCCAAGCCAAAACTGAATTTAATATACACGTGTTTACATAAGACATACTTCTGCAATCCATCTGTAAGAGTGTGTAAATCTTCTGTAGCTACTATATAGTTGTCTGTTTAGTGTATGTGATGAGACTCTCTCCTAGGGTGTTGTAAATCGAAATTTGGCCCTACATCATAATCAAAAAAGAAGCATATTTCCTACATTTCATTGATCCCAGGGGTAAATTTGTATACACTTATTTTCTGTATAAAATGTTAATGCAGCAACAGGTAGGAGGTGTGTCACAAAGTTCAATTTATTTTATTTTATTTTATTTTAATGACAACTTGTCCTGCTGAGTAACAAATGGTTACTGGGCTAAAATATCTTTCCAAGTGCTACCATGATGCTAAACTAGTGGATATACACCATCTGTACTAGTTATTTCCATTAACCTTGTTGCTCTTGTTCAAAACTAAAGAAACAAAATTTAATAGCTAACTGACTACATTTGGGATCAGAGGGAACATTGTGAATATTTTGTTTTTGGCTATTGCTTTAATGAGCTATAGTGATCAAATATGAATATCTTGTCCCAAAGTTATATATACAACATAGCCAGAGCTGTTATGTTACACATATTTTTCCACATTATCAAAGTTATTATATTTAGGGGTCCAAGCACCAAAGTCAACTTTATGTGTTCAATTGGAGGAACATTCAGGAATATTATTTAAAATTTTACTAACGTTCATCAAATAAATCCATACTCATAGGGTCTGTGGAATTTATTTGACAGTCCCTGGCTACAAAAAGTTTGAGATATATACACACACACACCCATATATATATATATATATATATATATATACATATATATATATATATATATATATATATATATAGTCTGTATTAAAATCCAGTCTCAGAAAGGTCAGGAACTAATTTTCATGAATAAACATCTATGTAAACATGTGCAACTGTTTAGAGGGAGACACAAAAACAAAAAGAAGAATAATATTTAACTGAAACCCACCTATTAGCAGACTTTTTAATAAGTAGCTATCTGTTAGTTGCTCAGATACACACATTCACATGTTTGATTAATTAAAGGAGAGGTGTGATTGATTAGACATTTTAAATCAAATTCTCAGATGGCTTATTATCACTCAATGAGCAACTTTAAAGTCAAAAGGATGTATTATTGTGTTCTTGTTTGCATTTGACCCCATGGTAGATGATTACTTTGTTGTGGGATAAAGGTCACATGCAGTCTGGAGCTTCTATATGTGAGTAGATATTTACTCTTTTATTTATTTATTTATTTGTATGTATTTAATTTTCGATGTAACAAATTTGCCAAATAGATCATGAAATGCAGAACTTTTTTTTTGTTTTGCTAATCCAAATATAACTACTAAACAGCCATGAACTGTTACATATTATTAAAATTAAACAAAGGCTCTCAGTTTTTTTTTAATCAATATTTGTTCATGCCACAAAAGTTTCTAGAAATGTAAATGAAATAAAATCTCAATGTTATGTTCACACCCTACAACAATACACAAATATCTCTACACATTTATTTCGATTTTTTTGCAACTACCTTCAACAAGCCTGCATTAAGAGGTTCTTTCATAGCCAAAAGTATTAAACAAGAATGCAAGATATAAAAAATGTTGTATTATGTATTTCATTTTTTTGGCAATAATTTGCCTTTTAAAATACTTTAAATATTTAATATAAAATATTAAAATGTGTAAGGCAGATGTATTATGTTAAAAAGCAAAAAAAAAAAAAACAAAAAAAAAAAACTAGATTCATAAGCAGCAATAAATGTGCATACAAGTAATAATAATTAACAATACATAATTCAAGTAATTAATTAATTCAATTTGATTATTTCTATCAAGCAACATCTAGTTTTAGACTGTAAAACTTAAATTTTTTGTTTGCAGGTCTTTATAAGTTTATATAATACTTTCAGAACAAACTTAAACTTACTCTGCATCACCACCATGTTAATATATATTTTTATTAATTTCAGATGATTGAAGTACTCCTAAACACAAAAATATAATTCGTTTGTCCACCATGTGAGCATTTATCTCATGTTAGTGATATGTCTTCACAAATGAGACGCTGAGACAAATAAGACAAATAAGAAGCTCTAAGTACTGAATAAGACAGCAATAATAATAATTTAAAAAAAAACCCTACCTTCATAATCACATAAGAAAAAGCTGTTAATAAGATTGTTAAGAGTCCCATGTGTCTGAGTCCTCCTCGCCTCATCCCATGTCCACACAGTTATTCTGCTGGACTGGACACTGAGAGCTGAAAAGCTCCACTCAGCATCATATAACAGAGTCTAATGGTTGTTAAAGGAACAGTACACCTACTTCCGGTGTCTCAGTGAAGGAAGTGAAAGTTTTAGAAATGTCTGCTGTAAACAGGATGCATCGATTTATTTTACAACCAGCTGCTAACGCTATGCAGAGGGCATGAGAGAGAGAGAGAGAGGAATATTTATATAATGACTGATATATATGGAGTGTATGGAGGTATATGGAGTTTCACTTGACTTGACTGGGCATGCGAGGGAATGTCTTCCACATTACAAAACAAAAAAAAATCTTCCCATTGAAAAATGCCATCCTACTATTCTACTGACTTTTACAAAAAAAAAAAGATTTTTACAAAAATAGCATTCAGTTATACAAGACAGGTGGCTTATGATAATAAATCATCACCTCCTGAATAATATCTGGAGTTAAATAAGTAATATGTTTTAATTTATAATATTGGAACTGATAAAGCTTATTTATTCCACAGCGCTGTTGAATTCTCAAATCTGATTGGTCAGAAGATGTTGATGAATTTTCTATAACAGCAGCTCTGTCAGTAGTGTCGGGTTCAAGGTTTATATTCATGCACTCGTTCTAATACATTATCATTCCTGTAGTACACAGTGCACACAGTATGGTACACAATGGGACAAAAGTTCCACAAACAATTTTTTTAAAGTGTGTAATTGTTGATATGGTGAAGTTTTCTGACTTTTTTTTGGAAGGAGTCTCCAGTGTCAGGGTCGGAGTTAGAAGTAAATCTATAACTTTAAGACCCAGGAAAGTCTGCAAGACTTTGTGCTTTACAGTTTCTTGGTAATATGACACACTATGTTTGTCTTATCGACTCCAAGAAAAAGGAAGTTGGTGATGACAGGAAATGATTTGCTTTGTGGACGTTCCACATCATTAAGTGTAACCATAACTGGATAAAAAGTAGCAGTTGTACCCTAATGAATTTTTTAAAAGGTTAGCATTGAAAAATTGCTGTAGTTTAAGAGGAATAAAGCACATTGGGACATGCTGTTATTGGAAACTGATCAACGTAGTCAATAAGTTAAACAATGCGTCCTGTCATTTCTTATTCTTTTACTTATATGTCACATTAATTTTGCTATACTATACAGTATGTAGACTAGCTAGCTAGCTAACTGGATTATATGTTTTTTCCCCTAGATTTTCTGTGTCCATCAGCATTAATCTGGTGGGTGCCCTGTCACCTGATCCCACTATCCCTCCATAAAAACCTTTTAACAATTTTACCACTGTATATTAAATATTCCTAGCAGATATTACATCAGTACGGCCTCTATATATGTGAGTCTCTTTGAGGCATTGGTGAAGAAAAGTTTTTTTGAATGGTTTGATTGATATGTACCCCTATTTGTTTCCTATCAGCGATACGCTGATGATTTCTTTGTCATTGCCCCATGCATGATTGAAGAGCACTTTTTATACAAGTCTAAGCAAGCTAAGAAGGTGGCCGCTAAAATTACAAACCGTAACTCAATATAGATGTCCATGGAACCACTGTAGATATCTATATTAAATATTTAGGCAGCCAATGATGTAATTCTATACACAGTTACACACATGATACCACTTGGCCGACATACTGGTTCTCCCTCTTTGTGCTGTAAGATGATTTTTTATTTTTTTTTATGCCCAAAGTATAAACAGGTTTCCATTACAGTACAGATGTTCTCAATTTGATTTCATTACACGAAAATGTTCTCAATTTGAAGAAATCCTCCAGTGATTTCTAATCTAATCTAATAGAATAGAATGAAAGTGTTCAAAACTCCTACTTTATATAATGAAAGTCTAACAGCAGTCATTGAATTACATCAAAAAAACAAGGAAAAATGTGTCTTTACTCGTTCAGGTATTTGTAAAATAACCTCTAAAATTGTATAATAAATTTATATAATAGGTTTGTGGATGCCACAAAAAAAGCGTAAACGTTGGGGGAAAGCATACATAACTGAAATGACTTTTTATTGTGTTGTTCCAGTGTTGGAAAGTTGGATATAAATGTGACCAGCTGTGGTAAAGATTTTCTCTTATGTCTCTTTCATCCTAAAAATCTTAATTGCCAGAGTAAAATAGTTATAATATTGAATTTTTGTTATATCACAATGTATTTGAGATGTTTATTGGTGGACTCAAGCAGCTGCCCTTAGACTATAAGTTTAGTGGTAAGAAGTTTCCCCAGTGAAAGGAAACATGTCAAAATTCTTATCTGTAGTAATCACACTAACGCTACAGATGTGGTCAGAGAGAGATTAGGCTGAAAAACACGGATTTATTCCCTTAAGTGGTGCTATTTTTAAAAACTGAGTATTACCCAAACAGCCAATGAATCATTTTGTGAAATTTCACCTGTTGATAACTTACAGCCTACAGTATATAAGCAACTTTAACCAAACCCAAAATCAAACATTTCTTAGAAACCGTGCAAAGCTTAGCCTTGGGTACTGTTTGTTATTTGACTCACACATCCACCTTTCACATTAACGTCTGTGACTGACTGGGTTTCTCAGGGACAGATGGAGTGGAGGTGGTTTCCACATGCAGGACAAACATATCCATCAGTCTGGATGTCACTGGCACACTGTATAACTCTGTATGGTTCTCACCATCCCCGCTTAACATTGTTACACTTTAATATACTAAATTCAAATTTAAATTCAAATTTTATTAGTCACACACACAACCATACACAGTATGACATGCAGTGAAATGCTTTTTATGACTGGCCGGTGAGATAAAAACAGAAATGACTTTCATAGAAATAGAAAAGGAAAAACATAACGGATATAAAAGATAGATGGCAGAAAAAGAATGGACTATATGTGGAATAAAGTGCAGATATGTGTAGCTATAAATGTGCAATAAAATGCTGTGCAACATCGAGCTGAGGTAGCTGCAGTGAAATACTAACAGTTATAATAAATATTTATAAATACGGGGTAATACAGGTATATTAACAGGAAAGTATGGGGTGTGGGTGTTGTGCAAACAACTCCAAGCTCTAGTCCTAGGTGTTGTCCTGGTTGAGGGCCTGAATGGCCTGGGGGAAGAAGCTCCTCCTCATTCTCTCTGTGTTGGCCTTCAGGGAGTGGAAGCACTTCCCTGACTACAACAGAGAGAAGAGTCCATTGTTCGGATAGCTGAGGTCCTTCACTATCTTCCTGGCCTTGGTCCAGCACTGCTTGCTGTAGATAGACTGCAGGTCAGGGAGCTCAGTGCGGATGGTGCACTCAGCTGATCACACCACCCTCTGGAGAGCCTGGTTATCCTGCTTGGTGCTGTTCCCAAACCGGGCTGTGATGCTTCCCATCAGGATGCTCTCAGTGGTGCGGGTGTAGAAGTTCCTTAGCACCTTAGAGGGCAGTTTAAAGTCCCTTAAGCGTCTAAGGTGGTAAAGACGCTGACGGGCCTTCTTCTCCAGGGTGATAATGTGACAGGACCATTACGGGTCCTCCATGATGTGGACACAGAGGTATCGGAAACTGTCCACTCTCTCCACTGGGCACGCACGTAGGTTGTTTCCATATTATACATTATACACACATGCATATTAGACAATACACACAGGAAATTGTGTCATGAGAATGGGATTCGTTGTGTTTACTGAAGCTGCCCTGAAGCGTGTGAGGCAGGAACTGGACACTCGGATGCATCGTTTCCTTTCAAAGCTGTAAACCATGCTGAAAAAACGAAATGGCTTCAATCAACAATGCATCAGCTTGTATATGAATAAAGCACCGTAACTGGATAACTAAGCAGGAGAGGTGTAAGTGTGTTTCATTGAGCTTATTTAACCCTCAGAGATCTAAATCTACATTCATGCAGTTATCCAATCAGCCAGTCATGTGGCTGTAGCGCATTGCCTAAAATCAAGCAGCTACAAGTCAAGATTTTCAGTTAATATGATTTCAGTGACGTTGACTATGACGTGTTTCAAAAATCCCCTGGGATTTTCATGCCTAAACATCTCTAGGGTTTACACAGAATGGTGCAAAACATTCTGCAGGCAGAAACATTTTATTGATGAGAGAGGGTCAGAGGAGAATGGCCAGTTTAATTTAAGCTAATAGGAAGGCTTCTGTAATTTAAATAACCACTCTTTACATCCGTGGTGAGCAGAAAAGCAGCCAGAATGCACAAGACGTCAAACCTTGAGGTGGATGAGCTACAAAAGCAGAAGACCACATCGGGTTCCACTCCTGTCAGCCGAGAACAGGCTCCAGTGGCACAGACTGACTGAATCTGGACAGTTCAACTGTTATTCAACTGAGAGTGTTGTGTGTGAAAATCCCAGCAGTTTCTAAAATACTTAAACCAGCCCAACTGGCACCAACAACCACGCCACAGTTAAAGTCACAGAGATCAGATTTTTTCCCCATTCTGATGTTTGAGGTGAACATTAACTGAAGCTCTTATCTGCATGATTTTATGCACTGCATGGCTGCCACATGATTGGCTGACTTTATAACTGCATGAATGAGCAGGTGTACAGGTGTTCCTAATAAACTGGATTTTGAGTGTAAGGTCTTGAATGCTGTGGGATTGCTGTTTATGATACTAATCATGTCTTGAAAATCAAGTAAATAAAAATGGATAAATAAATATTGGTTTATAATCCAAAAAATAATGAGAATTTACTACTAAACAGTGAAGTTATAAGTAGATTTGCAATCAATTTAAAGTAAATTACCTTTTAAAGTAAGTAAGGACAAATAATTCCTAAACTATAAAGCAATATGTAAGACATTAGATTTCATATTGCTTTTCATGCTCGTGAAGTAATAAAGCAACTACTATTATAGTGTTATTTCAGAATGTGAGTGTGTGTGTGTGTGTGTGTGTGTGTGTGTTGGGAGGGGATGGGGTGATTTATCTGTACCTACACCAATACTTTATGCCAATGACTTTCACAGACCTTCTAGAAACTTCTGAAGTGTTTTCTCAACACTTATGGGTATGTTTTATACCCATCAAAACTCTTTATCCATAAGAGAACTGATACAGAATCAACTTTTGTCTTTCATAGACTCATAAACACAGTGTGATGTACATGGAGGAAATGTATCTGTGTCACAGTTGGCTTGTAAACACAACAGTAAGCCTCACACTGCGTAAGCCTGTCAGCTCGGAAAACACTTTCAGCCTCGCCTCTGAAAAACTATAAAACATGTTAATGTTCGTTGAGGTAAGCACTGCAGAGATTAGCCAGTGGGAAACAGCATGTAAGCCTTAGCAACCGAGTGGCTTTGCACTGAGCTTTATCTTGTTGATGAATATTATTGGCTATGACTATAAAAAAAGGCAACCAAAATAAGGAAGGATAGCATGTGGACAGATGTGTGTAAGGCAGTGAATAACAATCAAGAAGAAAAAAAAAACAGTAATGAGATCATCTCTCTTGTAGGTCTGATTCTGATAATATAGGCTGGTGTTTGGGTCTCATTTGTTCATCTTAGTGTTCAATTTGAGAAAATACTGCTGTATAATCATAAACCAGAACACAGGGCAGAGTAGAATCATGTGAACCTCAATAATGATCAAAAATACATTTTGATATGTACAGTAAGGGGAAATAAATATCCAGGCACTTTTGTTTTCGCTGTTTAATTTACTTCCAGTGCATATATCCACTTCGAATTTACACACATAATGTCTTTTGACTTTGAATTTATAGATATAAACAAAAATGTATGTATTCATAAGCATAAACACATACATGTTTTAAAAAAAATTTGACAGGGTTAAAAAGTATTCGGACTCTACAATATAACTACACTAGTACTTTGTTGAAAAGCTGTTGATGTACAGCTTTGAGACATCTACAGTAATTAGCTTTTTTGGGTTCAAGTTTGGCCCATTCCTCTTGACAAATTGTCTTCAGTTCACCAATTTACAAGGGTCGCTTTTATAGACTGACAATTTTAAAATCCTCCACAAATTTTCAATAGGATTCGACTCAGGAGATGCAAGGCCTTCTTAAGTCATTTTGGCTGTATGTTTTGGGTTGTTGTCTTGTTGAAACGTCCATCTTCTCCCCAGATTCAATTTATTGGTTAATCAGATTAAGTTCTCCTCTAAATAATATGTCCCATTACATCACTCCATTCATGTTTACTTTGTGACATTTAATGCAGAGTAGCAGCTCCATATCATGATGCTCCCACCACCATGCTTCACTGTAGGTATGGTGTTCATGCGATCATACTTACAACCCTTCTTTCTCCAAACATGATGAGCTAAACATTATTGCCAAAATGTTCTATTTTTGTTTCATCTGCAAAAAGTATATTGTTCCAAAAGAGTTCTGATTTGTCTAAATGCTTTTAGATGTGCATCTCTTTGCTTCTTTTTTAGCAGAGGGGTTTTGCATGAGGTGTAGAAATGGAGATGATTGCAGTGCGGTTCACTGCTTATTGCTCTCTGTGTAACTGTTGTTCCTGCTGCTTTCAGGTCGTCTTGCAACTCTTTTCAATTGACTGCTAGCTTCTCTTTCACCTTCCTTATCATTATCATTGAGAAGAAGAAGAAGAAG
>CM040458.1:25150741-25210393 GCA_022758105.1 Pangasianodon gigas | reverse complement strand
TAAAAAAAAAAGTTGGTCTATAATTTGGGTAAGAGGTTTATATGATGGGTTGAATAATGTTGTGGGAATAAAATGTACATTTTTAAAATAACCTATAATCAATGAGACTGTGTTCAAGCACAAAATGTTAACTGGATAAACAAAGGAATGAAAATAAATAAATAAATAATAATAATAATAATGAAGTATTGTTAATGAATATATTTGAAGGTGAAGTGGAGTCATAATGGGCTGGGAGAGGAAATAATACTGTAGAGGTTTTTATTACTGTTTGAAGTTATTGGAAACATGCAGAACTGTAACTTATGAAGTCTTTAGTTAAATCCTACATGAAGGCCACTTAAAATTAATTAAGATAAATTTCATTACTGGCTTTCCAGAGTCACACTAAACACTGTACACTGTAAGGAAAGGATTTTCTTTTTAATAAATAAAATTCAAATGTAAATATGTATATAAATTAGAAGGCTTTGTTGAATGTGCATATCATGAATATGGTGTATTTTATTTTGATTTACTGAATTTTTCATTCATTCATTCATTCATTCATTCATTCATTCATTCATTCATTCATTTATGTGGCTTTTGGGACGTTTTGTCGGTGCTATAGCAACAACCAAAAATAAAGTTCCGGTTCCCGTCGTGGATAGTACACTATTTCAAAATAAAAGTAAAAAAAAACCACACGTTTAAAACCTAATAGTATTTCATTACTATTTAACCCCTTATAGTAATACTCTTTATTATTTGCTATTTAATGCTATTTATAATACTATTTAACAAAGTAGTATTTTATTTTGAATTATTTACTGAATGTTACAAATATCCCCCGACCCCTTTTAGGGATAAAAATGGGCTTTTGGGACGTTCTGTCGTTTCCATAACAACAACCAAGAATCAAGTTCCTACTGATTCACTTCCCGTCGCGGATACTGCACTATTTCAAAATAAAAATAAATTTTAAAAAATGACACTTATAAAACATAACAGTATTTCGTTACTATTTAACTCTTTATAGTATTACTATTTATTATTTACTATTTAATACTATTTATAATACTATTTAACAACGTAGTATTTTATTTTATTTAAGGGAAAAAAAGGGCTTTTGGCATGTTCTGTCGTTTCTATAGCAACAGCCAAAAGTCAAGTTCCTACTGATTCACTTCCTGTCGCGGATGGTGCACTATTTCAAAATAAAATAAAATAAAATAAAATAAAATTTTAAAAAATCCCGAAATGACAGGTTTAAAACATACCAAAACATAAACGCGGATATATTTACATTCTATAAAAATTCTGTGAATTGTCGTTTGCGTGGACAGAACGAGACTGTGTAATATGTTTTGAAACAACCGGAAGCAGCTACTCTGTTATTCGGTTCTCTACCGGAAGTGAGGTCAAGTTTCTCTTAAGGTTGCTGCATTCGCTCCTCTGCTCGGTTATTCCGTGGTGGAGGTCATAGAGAGGTTTGTATATTTCTGGCCGTGTCGGAGTTTCTAATGCAAATAAATATTCTTGTGCATGTTTACAGGTAAATATTATTGTCAGTGTGTTAATGTGCGAGGTTTAGTCACTTAGGAAAAAGCGACCTGTGATATTGTTATGTCTGTTAGCTGCGTTGCTAAGCTAACTGTAACTGGCTTTAGAGCAGGTGGATTATTTCAGGAGCTAGTTGTGGGATTCTGGGTTAGTTTAGTTAGTTTAGTTAGTCGTTCGCAGTCTTTCTAGGTAGTTTGTCTTTGTTTAGGAGGATAACTAGTTCTTTTGGTCATCCACCGTGAGTGTGTAGAAGAAGATAAACACCAGCAGCTGATCAAACTAGAGTTAGGGTTAGGATCAGGGTTAGGATAGTGGGTTAGGATTTGGATTTGAGTTAGGATAGTACACTAGGGTTAGGATTAGAGTTAGAGTTAGGAATAGGGATAGTACACTAGGATTAGAGTTAGGAATAGGATTAGGATAGTACACTAAGGTTAGGATTAGAGTTAGGATTAGGGATAGTACACTAGGATTAGGGTAGTACATTAGGGTTAGGATTATTGTAGTACACTTAGGTTAGGATTAGGACAGTATGCTAGGGTTAGGATTAGGGTTAAGAAAGTACACTAGGGTTAGGATTAGGGTTAGTAGAAGTACACTGACCCTAGTTAGTGCACTGTACATTAATGCTATTGAGTTTAAACTAAGCAGTTCTAACAGCTAAGAGCTTCGGAGCTCTGCAGGGGTTTGTTTTACCCCAGATGTTTAATCAGATGCCTGTGACACGAAGCTGAATGATTTAGTAACTGATTACATTTTGGGTTCAACCTCAGTGTTATTAAATCATCACTCTTTTAGGGTCAACTCAAAGCTCCTTAAAGAAAGATGAACCTGAAATATAAGCTGTAAATCTTCTATAAGTGGAAAATCATCTCCAAATTACATGAGAGCATGGCTTTATTTAAACATTATTATAATAATACAGTAATTATCCTGGTTTCATCTGCTCTCGGGACTATTTGTCGTTCTCAATGCAGCATGAATCCAGTATATCTTTACTAACTTTTTCAAAAAAAAAAAAATTAATTAATTAATTAAAAAATATTTTTGTGCCAGACTCCACTGAAACACTTTCAATGTTTTATGTTCAAAATATATTTTTCTAAAAATATTAAGAATTTTTGTTTACAAAAACATTAGACAATTTAATTACAGTTCAAATATTTATTTATTTATTTATTTATTTATTTTAAATCATGGTCTTTCTACGCATGGACAATTTTTAATATGTCATATTTAGAAGTCAAAATTCATGTCATTCAATTTTAAATTATAAAAAAAAACATTTAAAGAAGCAAGATGTGCTTATAAATAATTTATGCATGAAAGGGATATTATTCGTCAATAATTTTAAAATTTGATTATTATTAATAATTTGCTGATATTGGAAAACCAGCTGATAAATACAACCTGTACCTTGGTGCCTTTTATCTTTTTTTACTCTTAGACACTTATTTGTTGCTGTTGCTGCCTGAATTAGTTCAAAGAAAAAAAAAGACACAACATTTCAGGAAGAAGGATAGAAAATGGAAATTAAAATGGAATGAAAGTATTTTCCTTCCTGCAACTTATAGTGGAGTGCAAAAGTCTAAGAGCACTAGTGAAAATGCTTCTAGTTTGCTTTCTTTTCTAATTTAATACAACAATTTTCATTACAAATTATATCACTGACAACAACTTGAGTGAAAAGTAGAATCTTTGTAATATTTACATGAAGTTTCTTAGTATTTGGTATGTCCCCTTTTTGCTTTAATGACCGTGTGCACTCGAGCTGGCATGGACTCCACAAGTTTGTGCAAAACATTACGATCCGTTTTAGATCAAATCCATCGGAGTGTCGTCTGATCACATGCTTCAATAGAAGAGATTAGACATGAGGAAAATCTGACCTTTTGTACAAAGCAGTTAACATGCTCAATATCACACATTTGCTTACATTTTAATAGGGACCTAGAAATAGTGCAGAATCTTGAATATCAAATATTCAAGATATTGAACATTTACTTTCTTTGTTTTAAATATTTCAAAATTCTAAAACCTTCTGTTTATTTCTAATTTTAAATAAAAAAAAAATCACATATTTTTGGTGTGATTTCAGACTTTTTGACCCCACTGTATGTTTAGAATAACAGTCATGTCTAGTTTTTCTGTCATGACTGTGTTTAATTAATTACTGGTCCACACTGAAAGTTTTTAACTCGTCTTACACACACTGCATATATCTGAATGATTTATAGTGTGATCTTGCTTTAAAGTGCCAAAAGGTCAAATTATCTGTTATTATATCAGCTCAAGAAATTCAAAAATCGGTGCATCTCCAGTACACATTGCTAGTTTTAGGGATGAACCTGTCTGATCCTGAGGATTTAAATCAAAGCCGATACGGAGTCAGACTGAATTTGAAATATTGTTTCACTCTCATTCAGGTTTTTATACCATGAGCAGGTTATACGCAGACTATCTGGGTCCCCCCCCCCCCCGTGTCTATCTGGGGTCCTCTGGGGTCTCTGGTTTCCTCCTATTTACATGCTGGCTGATGGATTGGTGACTCTGTGTTGCCCACCGTGACCCTGACCAGCACTTAGTGCAGATGCAGGAATGATGCAGGTCCTGCACGTGAACACAGGAAACATCTCACTAAGACAATTTAATAAAAAATATTCCCATATGTTAATATCATGATACACTTTTCTAATTATCTTGGTTATTAATCAAGTGCCTTCTCTTTCTTAAACTCAGTTTCTTATGATAACAAGTAACTGATTGGATGCTCAGATCTAATTTTGTAACAATAATTTATAATGTATAATCTATTTATAAATATATGAAATCTTAACATCTCTAAATTTCTATTTTTTTCGGCTCTAGTTCTGTTTTGTTAGTCTGTTGTTACCAACACAAATAAAACGAAATCAAATGTGTACTGGAAATAGATGTGGTGTATCTTTAAGGTGCTTTCCGAGTAATTTTTTTATTTTTTTTTGGCCACATCATTGTCTTTGATCTACTCAGGAACAGAAGTTGACAGAGTGTTTGCTTGGTTGCTAAGAGGATGTTTGTTTCGGTGTCGTTTCAGATGTCAGTCAAAACCCTGAACTTTAATATTGTTATTCTATCAGAAAGAAAGGGAATGTTGGACTGACGATGTGTTTTTCCGCAGTGGACAGCCATGGGCGGGGATCACGGCCACAGCAAGCTGTCCATGCCGGACTACAAGACGTGGAAATGGGAAGGGACTCCTCTGGAGTTGACCCAACAGCGGCTCGCTCGGAGAGGACTGAAGGACCCTTGGGCAAGGTGAGATGCTCTGTTTGAGTAGGAGTGTAAACCTCAGGCTTCTACATGATTCGATATCCGACGATAACACTGAATCTGCTGCTGTACGATTATGATTCGATTCGATTTAGTAGCCTCCGTAGGCCTACCATTAATTCTTGAATGATCATGACGTAGATAAGGACTATTTTAAGTATCAGAGTTACGGGGAAATCACCTAGCATATTTACACAACAGTTAAAAAATATACATTATTGTTCCCACATTAGTAGCCTGTTTTTTTTAAAATCGATTTATGATTGTTTCTTCGCTTCATTTCAGTCGTTGCCTTTTAAATCGATGCATCAATCCAAATTGTCTGATAATCGATCCGAACACCCTTACTGTTGAGCGTATCTGTCAGTATGGATATTTTTTTAGAGTAATTTCCAGAATATGGACTGCACTGTCTCGTATCTGAGTGATTCCCCCCGTGTCCCCCCTCCCCTTTAGTATTAGTATGAGTAAGCGAAACTCTTTAGCAGTGGGTGTATGGGTAATTTGCATGAGTAAAACATTTGAGCCCTAAAAACAGACCCTTCAGCTGTGAAAACTTAGGGGTAATCCAGAGGACACCCATGTGAAAGTGAAACAGAGTTCACAAATGTTCGTGGTCAAATGTGCTAATCCGTATACACTGGGTGAATCAGAAGAAAGCCTTATGTTTTTGTATCTTACATCATTTACTGCAAAAAGGTGTCATATAAAAATGAATCATTTTTCCCCTCACATAATCTCCATTTCATTTAATGCAAGTGTTCCATTTGACTCACCCTCGTATGTTAAACTAAAATAATTTCATTAATATATACGTTGTGAAACACAGACATCAACAACTAAACAAACATTTGTGAGCACGTACATTTTGTTTTCACGTAGGAATTTTTTTGTTGTTGTTGTTGTAGTAGCATTATACTGAAATGAGATTTATTTTGGTACCGTATCAATGAATCACTGCCAAGTCATTCACGAAACCCTATTTCTGTGGCAAGGGGATCACCTCTGCACTTTCGCTTTTCTTTTTGAGCAGCCAAAACGTTTGAGAAATGAGCAATACTGAATGCTGTGTGTGTGTGTGTGTGTTCAGGAATGAAGCGTGGAGGTACACCTTCGGCCCCCCGGTCACCTTCCGCGAAGTGCTGCTGCGTGGATTTAGAACAGGATTCATCGCTTTCACAGTGGCCCTGGCCATCGAGTACGCATTCTTCCCCCCGAAGAAGTCAGAGCACTGAGCGCAGAGCGCAGACTCACCTGCACAAGACACCTGAAGCCCAGAAGAGACACTTAACCACCAGACTCTTACGTTCACTGCAGGTTGATCAGCCACCCGTAATATTCCTCTCTGTTTGTGTCATCGTATGACCCGACATGCTGTAGTGATGTTTCTGCCGAATGAGAAATAAACAAGTTCTGCCATTGTTGTGTTGTAAATCTTTCAGAAGTCAGAATCAGGAACCAGGAGACCAGCAAACAGCCAGGGTGAAGAAGTATAGGAGATGTATAAAGTGTGCACAAAGTGTGTGAAATAAACAGCGATGTGTAATAATGATCTGATCCTCGATGGTCTCCGGAATGTGTATGGAATTTGGTCTGATCTGACGTGTCTCTAAAAATACACAGCTTAAATACAAACATCTTCTGGTACAAGTCCATGTGTTAGCACCCCCTTGTGTCGGGAAAACCGATTCCCAAGCATAGCTTAGATAATAGAATTTGGATAATAAGATACACTCCTGAGCAAAAAATATGGGCCAAGCACAAAATGGCAAATATGAAGCGTTTAATGGTCTTAACAACAAATCATTGGTCAGAAAACGAGCAAGAATTAAACAAATTTAAACACTCCGGAGAGATCCTGTGCCGCCATTTGCTCATTTACTTTTTGAACTGTTTGGGGAAAAGCTAGAAACGGAAAATGTTTTATGTAAAATTAAAACTAGCACATGTCTGGCTGTGCAAAATTTTCCAAAGATATCTTCTGGGATTTTTTTTTTCTTAAAAGATTAGTCATTATTTAGTTATCAGAACATACTAACTTCCTTTATCTATTTGTTTAATTCTTGCTAATTTCCTGACTTATGATCTGTTGTTTAAGACCATTAAAATTTTAATATTTTACCTTTTTTTTCAGCTTGGTCTATTTTTTTTAATTATTATTATTATTTTTTTTTTTTTGCCCAGGAGTGTAGACCAAACAAGATAGCAGGATGTCTTCTTAGCACTTCTTCACACAACAAGGTCAATACATAGAGTCATGGGAAAAAGAAAGTACACCCTCCTTCAATTCTGTGTTTTTATATAAATAACAATTGCGTGGTCCTCGTTAACCTCTATAAACAAACAAATGAGCTCATGTGACAACAAAAAAACAACAGACATCAATGTGTAGTCAATGAAGTAAGCCAACATTCAGGAACAAGTTGGGAAAAAAAAGAAGTCCACCCTATAAAACATGTGGAACCACCTTTAACAATAACAGTAACTTGAAGTAAATGTTTTCTGTAGGAGTTTCAGTCTCTCACATTGTTCTGGAGAAATTTTGGCCCGCTCTTCTTTACAACATCACTTCAGCAGTAACATCTGGCTGCTAATTGCTCTCTTAATGACCGTGGAAGTAGGAAGGGTGTACTTAATTTTTCCCACCTGGTTTCTGAATGATGGTGGAAATCTTGATCTCTGTTCTGTTGTTCTGTTTTTTGGTGGTGTTGTAGTTGTCACCTGTGGTTATTTATTTCTTTATAGAAGTTAGTGAGGACCATGCATTAGGTCCTGGTAAATAAAAACAGAGAATTGAAGGCAGGTGTACTTTCTTTTTCACATGACTGTATTCTCAGAATGACAGGTTTCCACATCAAAGAATTACAGTATGCTAGTCATCATGATCATATCGATTTCGGTAAAAAGAGTAAACATCGTCAACAAGACAAGGAAAACATCCTACAGTTGTAGCGAGTGGCCTCGTTTGATTAGCGTGCTGTATGGGAATGATGTTATATTTTCACACCACAGTGATTTTATCACAGTTTATAATATTATCACAGTGGATGCTTTTCCACTGCACGTTTAAAAGGAGAAGTTAAGGTTTCTTTTTTCCATCAAATTTAAAGACGACTGAAGTGTCATTGTTGTGTGTAACGTGATCCAACATGGAGGAAATGCTTGGATTAAGGTTCCTTTTCCTGTTCAGTAATTCAGTTAACCAGTTTGTCAACTGAGAAACCGGGAACTGACTGCACACACACATTCCTTTTTTTTTTAATTTTAATTTTTTAAATATGTTCTTTATTTGGATTTGATTTGTTCCACAGGTTGGAGTTGGGGTATTTTTGGGGTATTTTTCATACATTTGATTATTTATACCTATTTATACCACAGTGCTTCAGAATTCTCGATTCTGATTGGTTAGAAGTTGTTGATTAATTTTCTATAACAGCAGCTCTGACTGCAGTTAGAGCCGTAGTTCAGATTACAGGTTTATAATAATGCACTCGTTCTAATTCGTTATCGTTTCTATAGTAACAGCTCATTCATGGGGACTCTTGGGATAGACGAGCCACATAATCCAAGCCTAATCATAATAATAAACTGATCTGTGTTGCATTTTCACAAAGATGCGTTGCTAATCGTTGATATGCTGACGTTTTCTGTGTGGAGAGATTTATTTAGCATTTATGGAAGGAGTCTCCAGTGTTAGAGCTTTGTAACAGTAGTAGATTTTCATCCCAAGGGAATCTTTAGGACAGAGGAGTTTCTGGGTTTCTTGGTAACATGATAAGCTGTTTTTTTTTTTTTGTGTCTTATTAATTTCAAGAGAGAGAAAAAGAGAGGATGTTTATACAGTCGGTGCTATAACATAAGCGATAATAGGAACTAAATTGTTCCGCTGATGTTCCACAACATGAAATGTAACTATAAATGGTTAAAAGTGCAATGTATCACTCTTTAATAAAGCTTAAAATATAAGTGTTGACAAATTGCTGTGGTGTAAGAGCAATAAAACACTCTTGGATGCTGTTATAGGGAAATAATCCGTTCACTTCGGGCTCCATCACACCACCCTGCTGTTGATTATTTTCCTATTACAGCTCACCCTGTCTTGTTTTATTCCTTGTATATTCTGTTGGATATTCTCTTGGACAGTGTCTTTACATCCTGTATAAAGGTATTTATTAATTAATTGGTAAACTGTGAATGAAGTATTAAACATGTCCGTTATTGGCTAATACTCTGGGGAGAATTTATCTTCCCTAGATGCTGACTAGTATTTTCTAACAGCTGAGCGTTTTAACAGAAAGTCCCATTTGATCAGAAATGATCTACATATATTCAAATGCCCTGAACCCTAAACTGCTCAGTGAATTCTTCTATTTATTCACAGAGTTATTCTTTATCTGTAACACAGCACATTTTCAGGACCTGATGAAGGAACCTATCTCCAAGGTTGCCCGGTCCATCTGAAAAACACAAAAGCAAATCTGGCCCAATTCCTGTGAGCTGTTATTAAAGTTCAAGAAAAAAAAAAGGTACAGTATTATTTCCAGAGTAACATCATAGCATAGCTATATTTAAACAAGTCGGAAATAAAAGTTTCCAGATTAGTTCCTGCTTATGCAATTGCACTTTTTGACTCTAGAGTATACAGTTACAGAAGGGAATTATTTATAATCACCCTGTCTGGTGTCACCCAGATGAGGATGGGTTCCCTTTTCAGTCTGGTTCCTCTTAAAGTTCCTCCTCATATCGTCTCAGGGGGTTTTTTCTTGCCACCGTCGCCTCTGGCTTGCTCATTAGGGCTACATTAATAACTTTAAAATTTATATCCTGAATTTATATATTTCTGTAAAGCTGCTTTGTGACCATGTCCATTGTTAAAAGCTATACAAATAAAATTGAATTGAATTAAATTGAATCATGAAATGATTGAACTGAAGATGAAAATGATTGAACCGAAGACTCTCCAGTAGTGGAAAGGGCACTGATGGAAAGCTTTATTCCTTTTTTTTTTAAAAATACTGATCATATGAAACTATGGTATGATGTCACTGTAAATACTACACTTCTCTTTTTTAAAAATGGGAATTTCCCGTATGTGGTTCAGACGGACCTGGCAACCCTGATACAGAGGATTAGAAGAATTTTTTTTTCATGTCATTCAGGTGTTTATAAATCTGTAAAGAATTCATTCTGAAACTGATGTTAGTGTAACACTCTTAATTATTGCTCTGTCTGCTGGAGGTGACAGACTTTTGTTCACACTGCTGATTATTTTTATACACTACCTTGAATGGTTAACCTAAAAGAGGAAGAGACTAATCTCCATGACTCAACTTTCTGTTTCCATTTCGCGCAATGGATCTTCAGCTGAGCTAGATTTCAGTCTGTCGTCCACCATCTGAAGGTAAGACGTGCGTTTATGACATTCAGGGTTTTAAAGAATAAAATACTACTACTAATAATCTTACACTTGTATGGTAATAAGCACTGTTTACTTGAAAGGTGCCTGCTGTAGCTTGTTTACTTTCTCTGCAGAAAAGGTCAGTGTGCAGCTCTGTGGAAGGTTTAAAGTGAAAGTCGCACTTTATTTGATATAAAAAAAAGAAAACAATAACTTTGTTAAGTAAGAAATCCTACAAAAACAAGGCAGTCTCAGGTCCAGCAGTGGACTGATTTTCCTTCTAAACACCTGAGAATATGGAAAGTGGACATTTCAAGCTTTTGCTGTAATGCATAAATAAAAGAAAGTATATTCTGAAAGTTTATTTATTTTCTCCTGGATCTGCTTGATATTGCATTTACATTTGTATACTTTGTTGAGTAGATATTATATTTTAATGAATATATGTCCAGTATTTGGCAGTAAACAATTTTCCAAAGAACAGACTTCAACTTTGACTTAAAATTTGATTTTGAATTCTGATTTTCATAAAAACTGGTTTGTAGTTAAACAGTCCTTTTCAGATTAGCAGCATCTTGAGTCTACCTGGCTATCAGCATTGTTTTAATGATCAGAGATGCATTGTGCTAGGGATGCTGTGTATATGCAGTATACACATCACATCACAAGTCCCTGTTCAATCCTGAACTTCGATTACTGCTTTATTTGTTGTTGTTCTTCTTCTTGCGGCTGCTCGAATATTTGGTTTGGCCCAGTTTTTGCGCCAGATGAAAATTTTATCCAGGTTTGGGATCAGCACTGGGAGTGCACTATCGTGTTCTGGGTTTGGTTCCTTGGCTGTGACTCGAACCCGGGACGCGGCAGTGAGAGCGCTGAGGCTTAACCACTAGTCCTCTAGGGACCCAGATTACTGTGATATTCAGTAACAAAAAAAAGTTTTATGTGGGTTTCCTCCGGGCTCTCCAGTTTCCTCCCATTGTTCCCAGGATAGGCTCTGGATCCATACACAACCCTGACCAGGACAAAGCAGTTACTGATGATGCGTGAATGAATGAGCGTGCTTACTCTAAGCATCTCAAATACATGCTTATGTGTTGAATGACTAGAATTGTAATGTTGCCTTAAATGATATTCCTCTAACTAAAAACACAAAAGCCTTGCACGTGACAAGTGTTTTACCAAGAATGAGAAATAGACTGTCAAAGTGTCGGATTCATTCAACAAGTTATTATGAACATTTCTGTGAATGTGAATGAATGAATTATGGATTTTTCTCCATGCCATTGCTGCTACTTCTTTCCCTTCTCTGAAGGTGTAACTCCCTCGCATGGAGTTTTCAGGTACTTTTTATTTCAGTTTGCCATGATGTTTAGAGTCAGCACACTCATTCATTAACTCATCCTCAGTAACCACTATATCCTGGTCAGGGTTGTGTATGTTACTAAATAACACAGTAATATGAGGTCAGGATTGAAAAGGGCTTGTGATGTCACAATGTGACCTGCTGCATCACTCTACACAGCACCCACAGCACACTCAGTGATCATTACAACGATGCTGACAAACAGGTAGACTCAGATGCTGGTAATCTGAAAAGGATTGCTTAACTACAAATCAGGTTTATAAAAAAAAAAAAAAAGGAAGTCAAAGTCAAATTTAAAGTGAAAGGAAAACTGTACATTGAAATTCTTATTCTCTATTGACAAATATTGGACATTACTTTTAAAATTAATTAAAATATAATATCTACTAAAGAAAGTATACAGATGTGAATGGAATATCAAGCATATCCAGGGGAAAAATAGAAAGAATATACTTTCAGCTTTTTAAAATTTTTTATTTATGCTTTACAGCAAAAGCTCAAAATGTCCACATTACATATACTCGAGTGTTTAAAAGTAAAAAAAAAAAATTAATACTAATACTGAGTATCAATGCTGAACCTGATACTGGCTTGTGACTGGGTTTGTCATATTTTCCTTTCCATGAGTGTGTTTTTGGTTTATTGACACTAGGGCTGAGTAAAATGATATCGATATCATGATGATAAATCATGATAAATTGCATCTTTTCATAATAACAGTTCAATTCAGCTGTGTTTTACTCAGTTTTACAGTTGTAAAATGTTTTTTTTTTCCTACAGAATTTTTAGTTTCCCTCCTTTTCAGTGTTAAGTAATTAAATTTTGTGAACATTAAGAAAAAGCAACTTTGAACTGAATTTCTCACAGATTTTTTTTTAACAATGCACTGCTACTATTATACAGGCATAGTTTGTTAGGTGTCATGATATGAGGTTTTTGTCATAATGCATACCTTGAACTGAGACAACACTTGAAGAGACAACTTCTCATGCCTCTCATGTTTCACATAATTCACCAACAAACGCTGGCAGAGAGTCAGGGGTTGTCAGTATCTGTGATGGGTATCGGGTAACAGGTTTCAGCCGATACTCAAAGCTTGCATATCAGTATCATATAAAAATGAAAAAAGTACATGACTGGTAAATAATTTCATATTTAATCACTAGTCAGACATTGGTATTAAAATGAACCATTCGGAGGTGTTGTGTTGTTTGATGCTGAGACAAATTGACCCTTTAAATATATTTATACCACAGCCCTATCGAATTCTCGATTCTGATTGGTCAGAAGTTGCATGGATAGGCAGGTCACAGGTTTATATTAATGTTACTATAGAATTATCGTTTCTATAGCAAGAACTTACCCAGGGGCTTGTATGCCAAACGTTCTGCAAAAATGGATTTAAAATGTGTGTAAGGGTACATATGGTGAAGTTTTCTGAGAAGAGATGTTTAACATTTTTGGAAGGAGTGTCCAGTGTCAGCTCTTTGATAAGCTGCATTTTTTGTCTTGTTACCTTCAGGGTAGGAGAAAAAAGGGTGAGGGAACAACTGTTTATAAGCTGCTATATCATAAGTGATAATAGGAACTAACTTGTTTCGTGGACGTTCCACAGCAATAAATGTAACTATAAATGGATAACAAGTACAATGTGGTGTTATTTAATTCATTAAAAACTGATATTGTTGGTAAATTGCTGAGGTGTAAGAGGAATCAAACAATTCAGGACATGCTGTTTTAGGAAAATAATCAACTTCTCACACTTTGTGAGGGGCCACATTGATGAATCTCCTATAACAGCACACCCCAAAGTGTTTTTTTCCTTTTATACCACAGCAATTTGTCACAGCAATCGTGTTTTATTTCTAACTAAATAAACGTAAATAAAATACATGCACAAGAACTTGATTGGATTTGGTAAATTGGCAAAAGTATTTGAGTTGAGGATTTTGTGATTTATAAGAAGTATTTTGAAGGTCTGAGTGAAAATATATGAAGCAAAAATATGTTCTTTATCATGGAAATTTCATTGAGTACAAGTATTCATTTCAGTAAAAATCCTAATCCTAAAGTAAAAATGTACAAGTGTAAATACTTTTCACTTGTAAATAAAGAATAGAGTATAAAGTGCAGTGGAAGTGTTAGAAGTTTAGTGATGAAGAAGACAACAGGAGCATATTGATTGCTATTTATTACCTCTTCCAGGTAGTCTTGATGGCTTGCTGAGAAAAGACACAGCTGTTAGGAATAAACTGTTCATGTGGTGTGTCGTGTTTTTGTTTCATTCCCGAGGGGAATTTTTTTTGGATGTTTGGGAAGGGTAGTAATCTTTTCGTATCTCTTCCTGGCCCTGAACTTTTTTTAGTTTAGTTCATTGAATGAGATATGCCGATATGCTAGAATTCCCTTGAAAGGAATGCAGGAACAGTAGGGTATATTAGGAAACTGCTCAGTTTCCGCAGATGTCAGAGTAAGAGCAATGACGGTGGTTCCTGGGAATTTGAGTTTGAATGTCCTTTACATAGAAACCTTAAGAGACATTTACATAGAGACATTTTAGACATAGAGACTTTAACGTACTCCTAAAGTCACACTAGATCATTTGACTGTTATGAAAAGTTCAAGTTCTAGTGAGCTGCTCTATACAGAGCTGCAGCACTTAAGTTCATAGTTGGTGAGAAAGTAAATTGCCACTATGTTCAATTTAGTGAAGAACTATTTAAGTTAATTTAAGTTAAGCTTTGAGTGACAACTTCAATCATATACTTTTATGGGTCCTGGTTGGCCCTAAATGTCCATCTTTTTTGGTGTATAACAAACATCTTGTCTTGTATACACTGCCAGTCAAGCATTTTTGAACATAGGGAATTTTTATTTCACACTTTCTTACAATTTACTCACTATTGGATTCCATCAATTACTGAAATCTTTGCATTTAATGACTCTCAGATTGCAAATGAGAGCTTTATTAAAGGCGAGTGCACTTGTTTGGAGAAGCAATTACTTTAAGACTATAAATGATTATATGTCTAATTTCTCTTAGTTGATATTAGACAGTGTTTATATCAACTGTAAGACAAATGTACTGTATTTTGTGTAATATGAGTGTTTAGTTATAGAGATCAAGATCAGCTTTTTCCAGTTACGTCCAGTTTTTTTTTCCAATAAAATAATAAGTCACAAACATTTCTCACTTCACTTATACTTACTTCTTATGTAGATTTTCTAATTCTAGAGGATTTAACTTGAAACCATTTCTTGAAGTTTAAAAAAAATGTATTAACAAATGTTAATACAGGGTGTTCAAAAACCTTTCACTGGATGATGACAGTTGATTCTCTACATCTTTGAATGAAACATTAAAAAGTTTAAGTCATCAGAGATGTCTTATAAACGTCTTGTCATGCTGAAACCAGAAACGGCGTCCAACTACACTTCCCAGTACACAGCGCGGCCTGCAGAAATGCTGCCGAGGACTGCAACACCCATTCTCTCTCACGTTCACACTCAACCGATTACTAATCACACACACCTGGACTCAATCACATCCAAAGCACACTCACAGTTTAAAAGTTTAACTTTGAGTTAAAACACGCATTGCCATCGATTTCCTCACCGATCTCCCCTTTTCCCAAAACAACACAGTCATCATGGTAGTGGTGGATCGGTTCTCCAAAGCTCTACGGCTTATTCCCCCTGCCATCAGCCTTTGAAACAGCCGAAGTGGTGTTCGAGCAAGTATTCCAGTACTATGGCTTACCTGAGGCTATAGTGAGTGACCAGGGTGTCCAGTTCACATCCCGGGTATGGAAGAGCTTTATGGAGAAGTTGGGTGTCTCGGTGAGCTTGACATCAGGCTACCACCCTCAAACCAATGGTCAGGTAGAGAGAGTGTCTACAATCAAGAGGACTGGGCACGATTCCTCCCATGGGCCGAATACAACCAGAACTCACTTAAGCGCTCTGCTACTAACCTCACTCCTTTTCAATGCATCCTGGTGTACCAGCCACCTCTGTTAACATGGAACGCTAACCCCATGGACTCCCCCGCTGTTGACAGCTGGTTCCGGCAGAGTGAACACATGTGGGAACAAACCCACCAACGCCTGGAGCAGACGGCTCAAACGAACAAAAGTTTGCAGATAAGAGGCATGGAGAGATGCCCAGTTTTGAGTCAGGAGACAGAGTATGGCTATCCACGAGAGACCTACAGAACACAGAGGGTATTCTTGATCTTGCCTGTCCCTGTATATGTTGTTCGTACATCACCTGACCTGTGTCTGTTTATCTACCACATTACGTGGATTACGTCTTTATTTTGTTCGCTACGTTTATTAAAAGTATTGAGTACCTGCACTTGCATCCTCGTGTGAGTGATGACACGTCTTTATGTTTTGTTAGTATGTGCAAAATACACTATATACAACGAACAAGAAACGTTACCTTTCATTCGCTACGTTCAAATTTGTAGTAAGTTAGGAACTGATTGGCTAGTGTTTCAAAAAACAAAAATAAATTTAAAAAAGATCATTACACTTTACATTAAAGAACATTACATTTGGTTTTGTCAGTTTGTCTACTGTTAAAAAATACTAAAGCAGAACTAAAACCAAAAAGAAGAACTGCAAAACAGAACATAAGCTCTTCAAACTGATATATCTTTTTTTTTTTAATAAGCATGACCTATCATGACTGCTTAAGCATTAAAAGGTAACTGCTTTTGCCATTCAGCCATGTCAGTGGCTAATCCAGACTTTTGTAAGCAAGGAAATTTATGTAACTAGACTTTCACAAATTGTAGTTGAACCCTGATTTACACACTACTGATTATGAAGTACTGACTACGCAACCTAACGTGTACAAAGCTTGTTTAATGCTAACTACTTCCAGTGTATGGTTTAGGATCAGCTGATTCAGTTTTCCAATTTGGATTCAACTGTTGTGATTGACATTTTACTGAAAGACTTGCTTTTCACATTGGAGCTGGAGAATGGAGATTAGGAATCCTAAAAGCTTCACACCTTGGCTTTAGCTCGGATTAAAGTGAATGTGGTGTATATTGCAGGATTGTACTCATTTTTCTTAGTGTAAGATAAAAAGTAAATAGTGTTCCTTTGCTGTCTATTCTAGAAGGATGTCTCTGTCAACGCAGCTCTTACACACCATCAACCGAATAGTGGAGGAGCTCAGTCCGGAGGAGTGTAAGCGTTTGTCGTACCTGTGTGGAGAACTTCACACCGAGCGATGCACGACCAACGTGAAGGAAATGCTGCAGTCATGCATGGCCCAAATGCACACAGCTCAGGCCTTTCTGATCGAGCTGATGCTGAGGATAAGGCGGTATGATTTACTCTCTGAGGTGTTGGGCATCAGAAAAAACGAGGCTGAGCGGCTTTTGAAAAACAGCCATGCTGTCTCAGATTACAGGTAGTTTAACTGTCATCAGTATCATCAAATTTCAAAGCATATAAAGTACAAATCTATAACTTACTACAAATTCATGAGAAATATACTAAAAGAAAACCTAATAACTATGAATTTTTAATCAGCTCATAGAGAATATATTCTTGGGTATTTAATAGATGAATCTGAGTGTCCTTGTGTTTCAATATATATCTTATATATATAATTTATTTAACAGCAAATAATTAAACTGAGCTGAAGGAAACAATGATGTGTGCCCTTGACTCCTATTTATATCTAAATGCTCCTACAGTGTTCATTCAGTTCCATCAGACAGGTGTTTTTCTGTCTTTAAGGGTACTAATGGCTGAATTGAGCGAGGACTTTGGATCGGATGATTTGGAGTCGTTAGTTTTTCTGCTCAGAGGCATCCTGCCCAAAGAGAAAGTGGAAAAGTTTGAGGTAAAATGAAAAGAAATTGAACTCTATCTGTGTCTGAGCCCCAATGGATGTCATTTATCTGCACCTGTGTTTAGTGTATAAAATGTCTCAGAGTGAGAACTGCTCTGGGGAGAGCTCCCTGCTGCTCAGGAAGTCTGGTAAAATATATAACAAAAAAAAAAAAACCTGACTTATTTGTCTTGTCTATATGTCATGGCCTTGTTTTGGAAATATCACCAAAATTCCCCAGGGTAGTGACGGTTATGATCTTGTTTAATGTTGATCTGACCTATTTTTTAATGACATTTTTTTTAGCATTCTCATTAACTGTCTAAAACAGAACTACAAAAAAATTCTGAGGGAAAAACACAATCCTGGGCATAAAAATGTTAATATTAATGAATATTTTAATGGTGATAGCTGAGTGAGTCCTGGTTTCCACTGTTTTTTTTTGTTTTTTTTTTAACCTGAGGGGTGTAAGTTGTTGGAGGACAGAGGGATGTCAATCAAGTGTTCTCACGGTAGTGGCATTTGACAGATCACTTTTAATTAGTGAACTATAAACAAAGCCATGTTGTCACTTCACTAAGCAGACCAGACCATTTGTATTTGTAAATGAAATACAAACTCTGAGAGTCTCGATGAGATGCCTTCAGCTTAATAATTTACAGAAACGTCTGTAATGTCTGTCTGTAAAAATTTACAATCAGAGGATCTGCTACGGAAGCTCAGGTTCATGTTTAGAAAAATATGACCGGGTTATTTCATAAGTTGATTAGTTCTGCTGCAGTATTTTTCAAGCACTTGGTTCGATCTGTGGTCCTCCAGTTGATGACCTCTGATCTAGACCATGCAGTACACATAAACTGTGTTTCAAATAATGCTCTTTGTATATATTTAATGCAAGTGGATTCTTTACACTGATATGCAGCGTACTATTAATACCTAGATGATGTACTTGAGCTGCCAAAAAGTGCACCATGGGACATTTTCTGCATTAAAACGTTGTAGCCTGCTCTATGTAATGGAAGGGGCGGGGCCAGCAAGGGTGTGTAGTAAATTTTAGCTGAAAGGCGAGTGAGGATGCACATGAGACACAAAATATCTACGTGGACATGTTTAGCTTTAAAAAACATTGGCTTCATGTGGAAATTGTTTACCATCATGAGGTACCACTCGATAATTTGTCATTTCCGCCTAGTGTTTGGTCTGAGATGTTTTTACACTACAAATATTAGATGCTACATGCTCAAGGACATAGTGTATTATAGTATATAGTACATAGTGCGCAGTATACTATTACCATTTAAGACGCCGCTCTGGTGACAATAATAATGACCACTATGATCACATGACCTTCTCTGTAGTGCTTCCTGGATGTGGTCGTGGAACTGGAGAAGTTGGATCAGATCTCCAGCACCAAGATGGACGTGATGGAGAAATACCTGAGAGCCATTCACCGTGTCGACCTGGCCAAGAGACTCGGCCAGTACCAGAGCAGAGGTGGGAAATACCACAGCGCTGCATCATGGCATCATTGTTACCATCAGGGTCGATCATTACCCAAACAGTCTGTGGTTTACTGCGTCACATGGGAAAAACAAATCACACCTGTACTGAGCATGCTCACTTCCCTTTTTTTCTGGTTTGAGCTCCTCATTCCGGTTTCACGCGAAAGTGCATGACATAAATAAGTGGCGTTTTTTTCTTATGAATCAGTACACGTTCTTTACATACTTAAGATTGCTGCCAAGTTGTACATGTTTATAGACCTAGTCATTCATTTTCACTTTACATTCAGTTGCTGCTTTAACTGTGTATTACCTGTAGCAGTTGTAATAGTGTAGTTGATAATATAAATAAAGTCAGATATAGTGTCTAATAATGTGATTGATTAGTGGAGTGTAGTATTAGTAAAAGAGTATAGCAAGTATACACTCATCGGCCACTTTAATGGGAACACCTATTAAATCTTCACCTACAGTTCACCTACCAAAGACCAGGAGATGTTTTTCTAATCTTCAACTGTCCAGTTTCGGCGAGCCAATGCCCTGTTTCTTGTTCTTGGCTGACAGGCACGCAACCTGATGTGTTCTTCTGCTGTTGTAGCCCACACGCCTCAAAGTTTGACGTGTTGTGCATTCTGAGATGCTTTTCTGCTGACCACGGTTGTAAAGAGTGCTTATTTGAGTTACTTATCAGCCCGAACCAGTTTGGCCATTGTCTTCTGATGTCTCTCATCACTAAGGCGTTTCTGCCCGCAGAACTGCCACTCACTCAGAACTGCCTTCTGTGTAAACTCTACAGATTGTTGTGTGTGAAAATCCCAGGACGTCAGCAGTTTGCGAAATACTCAAACTGGCAGCAACAACCATGCTACGGTCAAAGTCACCGCGATCACAGTTTTCCCTCCATTCTGATGTTTGATGTGAACATTAACCGAATTGCATGACCTTCATGATTTAATGCATTGGGTTGCTGCCACACTGGCTGAATAGCATTAACCGACTCTGTCATGTGGAGTTTGAATGACTGCTTTGCAGTTTTAGTAAGATTAGTTCTCAGGATAAACATTGTGTTCTTTTGGTATCTCATTTTTACAGGAATGCATGAGAACACACTCAATTCCTTAGCTTCCTTGGAAAGGCAAAATATTTCAGTTTTTACTGGAAGCCAGGGATGTTTTTATTTGTGTAAGAAAGGTAGTACTGTTTTTGTAGACATTTGCAAAATCATAGTCTAATGTTAGCCTTCTGCATATTTTTTTTATATTCATATATCCGTAAGAGTTAATGAATGGATATTTGAAAATGTCTTTAATGTGGCATAATCTGGTATCATTTATCCCCAGCAGTTAGCCTAAATATAGAGAAGTAATGAACAGATTAAATATTACTCTTCACATCTAACTGCCAGAAACAGATTTTCTGACTTACTGTGGATGAATGAAGGCATAATGAATATCCAAATAATGATTTCAGGATTTGAACACTGATATCTCAAACAGTTGACCAGGAATTTTAATACCCTTGCATAACCATATTTGGTAGCCTGATTTATTTTGGTATCTTCCTATCACTTCCCCCCTCTGGTTTAATAAATAAGCATTAAAAAATAGGATGTGTTAAAGAAAAACAGGACATCATAAAGGCCAGCAAGAAGGTGGAAACTTTTGTATTATAATAATAAACATTCCCACATGCAGTGTACGACTGAAGGATGGTCACATGCAATGTTTAGGTCAGGAGCTCGTATTTACCGTAAAAATGCTCACGCACGTGTCGAAATATTCCCTTGCCACACTCACTTCCTGGCAATGTCCAACATTTCATTTGATTAGATTTCTTTTGTAGTTTACACTTTTACTTAGTTTAAGATTTAGATCTTGCTTCCAAGTTGGGCTATTTTATTCACATTCGACTGCCAGGTAGAGGTAGATATACAGGTTGGTGAAGTTACAGTTTAGATTTGTTCAGACTAAATCAGGGAAGGGTTTAAAAATGATCTGGCAACCCTGCTTGAAATAGTACATCAGTGAAAATGCTGTAGTAAGATCATTCACTAGTCTTGGTTCTCTTTAAACCATGTGATGCAAGTGACCAAGGGTTTTTACTCCATGAATTACTGCTCACTTCCTCTAACATTACAGAGTTTATTCATGGCTTTTTGCTCCCACCTATTTCCATGCAAATAATTCAGAAGGGAAGTACTGGGTGTACTTGCTGATTAGCTACGGTTCCTCAGTGACAGTCTGATTCAAGCTCAATCATGTGACAGCAGCGCAATGTAAAAAAATCATGCAGATACAGGTCAAGAGCTTCAAGTAATATTCACATCAAACATCAGAATGACGAAAAAGTGTGATCTCTAAAAAGAAAAAGAAGACTGTGCCCATGATAGCCTCAGATTCCTGTTCTTGGCTGACAGGAGTGGAACGTGATGTGCCGCATGATTGGCACATAAAGCCTAATAAAGTGGGCAGTGAGTGTACATTAAGGTTATATGTTTGTAAAACTAAAACATTAATATTATTATTATTATTATTGTTATTACAGCTGAAACACAAAGACATGCTGCAGTAAGGTCAAGAGACGAGCAGCGGCCTTGTATAGCCGCATCGGTGAGTAAAACAATCCCCCAAGCTTATATTACCCCAAGTCTAAAAGTGGCTGCCTTTTATATGATTTTACGATGTATGATTTTATATGATAGAAGCCTTATTATGATTTTTTATAAACTCACTGAACTACAGATCAACACATGCAGTTGTGGTTAATCTAAACCCTTTCCTTCCTCTGTCCTTCAGCCTCACACTTCAACTGCATTTCCACCCACACCCTGCAGTGTGAGCAAACACACCACACCCTGCGGTGAGTTTAGTCAAGAATGCTAAAGTTTTCTGCATCAAATAAATGTAATGACGTCATAATTTAATCTGTTATTTCTCGTGTTATTTTCAATGGTTGGATTGCCTTAAATAATTTAATAAATGCACAATAATTACAGTAATAGTAGTTAAATATTAGTTGGTTAAATAAATAAAAATATCTCCATTTACACTTTATATACGGGTAACTGTCTATGCAGTATTATTTATAAAATATTCATGACAATAATATTTATATTTTTATAGATAATATACAACAAAAATAATATTAAGTTGTATATATTTTTAATAAAGCATATACAGTATATAATGTAATATGCAATACTTTATTATATACAGTACATTGTTATGAATTTTATAAATTTATTATATTTATCCTGCATTAATAATTGATTTTATTTTGATAACACATTTCGCACATTCACGGTTGCTTCTAAAATAGAATAAAAAGGAAAAACATATTAGCACATCAACTAATAAATGATTTAATGCATTGTTCTGCAGTGAGTTTTCTCCCTGTAGCACATTTTAGTCACTGCTTCATTGAGTGTTTTGTATTTTGGAGGTTGAAGTTTGAATATTTGATCATTTTGTTTTCCAGTTAACACTACTGTACCCAAGTGTGTCGCACAAAGTAAACCTTGTGAGGTAAAATGAACTTTACATTTTGAACACTTGATATTTTAGCTTTTTTATTTCATTTAAATTACCTCAGTTTAAATACTCTAAAAATGGAAAATTTAACCAAGGAATATGTATAGGTGAATGGGGAAATGTGAGTGTGTGATGATTCAGATATGTAATATATAAGCACTTCCCTAACTTGTTAGCTTCATTAGCCCAAGGCTATGTGTAGTTACAGCAGCTTGAAGACACATTTGTACCCACAATGCACTGCACTCACTCCACTCTTCTGTTTATTCGACAGCGGCAGGAGGATATGTACCGGATGCGGAGCGAGCCTCGGGGAATCTGTGTGATCATAGACTGTGTGGGTACTGAAGGAGGTGAGGAATTATGATTTCTGTCGTTTTACTGTATATTCTGGACTATAAGCAGGTTCTGAAGCTTAATAAATTCTCTCCCTACAGCCCGTCTTGAGCGGTTATTTTCAAGTCTTCACTTCCACGTGAGCCTTCACATGCTGCTGAGTGTTAGCGATGTCATTTCCTGCCTGCAGTCCATCTCCAGACAGACTGAGCATTGCAGCATGGACGCCTTCATCTGCTGCATCATCAGCCGTTTCAACTCATTCCGGCTGTTTGGCATTGACTCGCACGGCCCGGGACTCGACCTGAACACCATCCGTCAATTCTTCACACCTTACACCTGCCCAGGACTGACAGGAAAACCCAAACTCTTCTTTATCCAAGGCTATGAAATCTCCGGCTATGAAAAGTTCACAGGGTTCTGCAATTACGAGGATGGAGAGCTGGAGACGGACAGCCCTTTCCATCATCGCTGCAAGTGGGAGGAAGTCCCGGAGGACGCAGACATCTTCTGGAGTCAATGCTGGACCAATGAGAAGCAGCTTGAGGACATCGACCATCACTCGGTTTATTTACAGTCCCTGAAAGAGGCCTTAGTCCATGGACAGAAGAAGTAAGTGCGTAAAGTTGTGTGCCAACTACTCCTTAAAATTGCACTTTAAATTTTAAATACTTAAAAGATTTAGTCTTCTAATGAGTCTGAATATTAACAAGGCTTTAATGTTATAGTGTCTTAGACAGAGTGAATATTAGTGGTAGTGCTACACTGTTAATTTAGAAATGTAAATAGTGAAAAGTGTCACCATCTTAAGCACCTTAAGCTGAGAAAATCACAAGTAATACCATGAGTTTAATTATCAAATCACAATAATGTTTTACTATTATTATTATTATTATTATTATTATTATTCTTTGCTGATATCGAGCATGATCGTAGCCCTGTTTTTACTGTCTTTCTCAAGTTCATTATTTGGCAGCTTTGCATGGATACCCACTTCTCTCTCTCTCTCTCTTTTTTTTTTTTTGGATTTTTCCCTATTTTTCTTCCTAATTTGGTCTTGGTCAATTCCTTAGAAACACATGAAGCCAGCCAAATAAATCTTTTTTCACATTCAGAGGAAAGCACTGTCTCAAAACATTTAGGGAAATACCGGGTTTAGACATACAATCTGGATAGCAAAACATGTAAGAAGTGAAACTTCTTGAGCACAGGAGACACTTTGACCATATAAGGATATTGGCAAGAGAAATTAGGGCAGATTGTGCACAGATAGTATAGGAAGGCTCAACAGACACTGAATCAGGGCGGATATGACACGTACAACTGTGTAACTAAGTCCATAGTGTGTATTATTGATGAAAGCAGTATGGAACTTATAACACAAAGGAGAGTAATGAGAATCAGTATCAGGTATCCGGTGTAAGAAGTTTACTGTTTTATGTTGTATGTGTTTTTAATTAAAAAACACTGTGGATCAAGAATTTGAACAAAACATATATGTTTTAGTGAGATTTCTTACTAAACAATATGGATCTCAGAAAAAATAATAAAGTGAAATGAAGTGGGTTTTTTCATAAGTAATGAAATAAAGTTCTTGGTAGGAACGTTAATATTTGGCTCTCAGTACATAAGGAATAAAAGACTTTGGGACGTGCTGTTATAGGAAAATAAAGTAGTGTGATACAGCAACAGAATTACTCACCCTGAAATGGATTATTTTCTAACAACAGTACATCCTGAAGTGTTTTATTCCTCTTATACCACAACAATTTGCTAAGTATTAACAATTTGACATTTTTATGATGCTTTTTAACCTTTTAATGTTATGGAACATCCTGTTACTTCCTGTTATCATTTGTTATAGCAGCTGTAAACTGTTGTGCCCTTTAACCAAACTCTCGTTTCGCTCTCTTAGAGTTAATAAGACAAAAAAAAAACAAGCAAAAAAAAAAAAAAAAAAACCCACAGCTGATGTTACTGACAAACCAGAAAGCACAAAGGACAGAGGCAGAAAACTTACCGGCTGTTATAAAGTGCTGACACTTGAATCTTTCTATAAATGATAACATCTCCTTACAGAAACTTTCACCATATCAACCATTATACAGTACTGTGCAAAAGTCTTAGGCACTCTATTTTTGTTTAGTACAAACTTTGTTATAGATTTTTATTTTCTGACTTCTACATTATTGATTCAGTACAAAAACTTTTTAGATTTCCAAACATTAGTTTTCCAGCACAAAATTAAATGTTACAGAAAAATGTTTGTATGGCAGTAAAGAAAGCAGCAGATTACAGAAGAGACACTTTTCAGACAAAAAACATAATGAAGGCTGCTGGGTTTCGCTGCAAAAATAAGAAACAAGTGCGACAGTCAAAGTCTCCAGAAGAACTGTGGCTGCTTCTGCAAGATGCTCAGTAAAACTTACAGCTCATTTCCTTATAAAACTGCACAAATTGTACCTGAGACTACTACTTTTTTAAAGCGACAGGCTGTCACACCAAATATTGACTTTCAAATATTGAGTTTCATTTGTTACTGTTTACGGCTCTTTATAGTAATTTTTTAAAAATGTAGAAACATTTAATTTCATTATTTTTGAAGGCATCTTTGCTCTACAGCATTTCTTTGCATGTGCCTAAGACTTTTGCTAAGACAGTACTGTATGTTTTTCTTTGTTAAATAACAGCACATTTTTTTTATTAGTGGTCCTAGATTATGTGAGCATACACCATGTAAGGTCCGTATTTAAACGAACGCTGTAATATAAACCTGGGATTTGTCTTGCAGCAGACACTACTCTCTGAGCTGCTGTTATAGGAAATTAATCAACACTTTTTAACCAATCAGATTCAAGAATTCAATAACACTGTGGTATAAGCAATAATAATAATCATAACAATAATAATAATTACAAAGTGTGTTATTCACTCCTGATGGTGTTCAATCTGTTCTGTTGCAGGAGGGTTCATCTGGTGGACCTTCACATGGCGGTGAATCGAGCAGTGTACGCTCATAACCACAGCCATCCAGAAGCAGCTTATCACCTCAACCTCAAACACACGCTCCGGAGAAACGTCTATCTCTCATGAGTCTCATATTCACCTAACAACCCGCTGTAATATAGTTTTTTATGATCCAAACACAGATTGAATTGTGTTCAATGCAGATTGGGTTAATTGTATCAATTAGGGTGGAGAGTAATCTAGTTGACTAGTCGACTTACATCACCAAAAATGACAAATCTGTGGTTTTGTTTTCAGAGTTACAGTAGGACAGTGATCATGTGATCATGTAGGGTTTTATGTCCACATGATGGCAGTGTTGGCATTACGTTTCATTTTAAACCTATGAAGGTATTGAAGTTATTACTGAACATTTCAACAAAACAATGGCAGCTTAATTAGCCATACAACCTTTCTTACTCATGTTTCTTTTTTTTTTACATTTTATTTATTTATTTATTATTTTTACACATTTTTAAATAAAATACTTATATTAAGTGTTTCTTTTTATTTTTAACAGTTAATTTAAAAAATAATCTTTACATTTCAATCCATTCCAGATAATAGCCCATATATCAGATTTCCATATTAGTCCAGTTTGGAAATGATTATTTCCAAACATTTTTACTATATAGTTATTTTTATTCATTTAATTTCTGGAAAACTAAAATGACCCATACTGGCATTACATATCATTAACAGAAAACTAAATTAATAATAATTAATAATAGCTAGTTTAATAGTCACTGTATACTGTCACGCTGTATTTTTTGCTCCTTCTGTACACACCAGTACAGGGTGGTACTCAGACACACATTAAGTAATAACATTTACTCTATAATCAATACAATATAAAATACAATACAAAATAAATCATATTTAATGCATTTAGTGGATTTGTTACAAAGAAATTTTGTTATAAAATGATCTTCTGGGCAAAGCCACAAGTTTCGTCTCATCTTAACATGAAGTTCATACACACTGCTCAGTGCTTTTTCAGAAGTGTGTGTTAACAATAACACCACATAATAATTCACAAGCTTATTGATATGCGTATAGATTATGATATGATTTTTTTTCCCCCAGAAATAAAATAAACAGAAGGTAATTTAATGCAAACTTGAGATGTTCTTTTGTCTAGCCCTACAAGGTGAAAAAGCATCCTGATCTGATCATTTGTAATAAAGACACAGGATACTTTAATGAAATATTTTCAACTTCCCCATCATAGTATGTCATCATCGCGGTATATCAGCACACGGCTAATTTTTGACATATTAAAACGTATATATGCTTTAAATGCAAATTTTAAAGTTATTAAGTTTAAAGTTTAAAACTATTTCTCTAAAAAAGTTCCAAGAAGTAAAATAAAATATACAACAAAATATAAAGGAAAAAAAAACAATAGAAACAAGAAAAGATGTTTTGTCATGACACACTCAGTTTCCAGATCTAATTTAAACAGTGCAGATTATATTAATAAGTTATAATAAGTTATAATATAATAAGTCATTACATAATGAATAATGAAAGTATTACAGGTTATTACAGCTGGTCATGCTATTAGATAGGAGGCTGAAATCTAATCTATCGATAGCTCCATAAGGAAAGTATTAGTGTTGAGCAATGCATTATATCACAAGGTCTCACTGATGTCATAATACACATGATGTGTGGCAAGCTATTACACACACACACACACACACACACACACACACACTAAAGCAGACAGGCAGCTTCATTTGTAATTTCTAAGTATTTCAACTCTGTAATGATCTACTGGCTTCATGTCGGGTTTCCTTCCAGATACCAAATATAATAAACAGAAACATTATAACTTAGGTTTGTGTCATTTATAGCCTTTTGTGTAGTTTGTACTTTGCTTGTACAATATGTGTTTAGTCTAAATACCTCGTTTTCCTTTTTTACACCCACGAATGTATTTCATATTTCACATTCACTTTCAAATCCAGGGTGCGTTTGACTCGGTGTAGTCACCTGACACCACTGTCACTGATAAATCTGCATGACTCTACAGTCTGGGATAGAACGAAATCAGCCCCAGCCTCGCTTCTTCATACATTCTTCATGTGTATTTTCACTGCTGATGGTTGATTGTGCTGTTGCGCTTGAGTGCACAAAAATCCTAAATAATCCTCATTAAGACATTTATAAACAGCAATAATCTGATGTGATCTGATCTAATTTCATCATTAATATTAAGATCTAGTTTACCCTTTTTGTTCTTTTTTGGGATGCAGATCATTTATATTTCTGTATTCAGTTTGTCCTAACGGCATGCAAACTTTCACACTCAGCTGGACCTTACTGTTACGGCTGAAGGTTTTTTTTCCAGCTGTCAAATTCAATATGGAAACAGCGAGGTCCTGATAATGTAGCGACAAAATGTAGCCTGCTGAGTTCTAATACTAAACTACTAAACTACTAAATGTATGTGTTTATGTGAGAACATGTCTTTCTCTCTTATTCTTTCTTTCTTTATTTATTTAACTCTCTGTTTCTCAGATTAATTCACTCTCTTTTTGTCTTTCTTCTTTATCTCTCTCTTCTTTCTTTCTTTTTTCTTTCTCTTATTAATTCTTTCTTTCTTTTCTTTCTTTCTTTGTCATTCTCTGAGTTGTGTGTGTGTGTAAGGTCATTCTGACCTAATATAGCTTTCTTTCTTTCTTTCCTTCTTTCTTTTTTCTTTCTTTCTTTAACTCTCTCTGTTTCTCAAATTAATTCACTCTCTTTTTGTCTTTCTTCTCTATCTCTCTATTCTTTCTTTCTTTCTTTCTTTCTCATATTAATTCTTTCTTTCTTTCTTTCTCTTATTAGTTCTTTCTTTCTTTCTTTAACTCTCTCTGTTTCTCAAATTAATTCACTCTCTTTTTGTCTTTCTTCTCTATCTCTCTATTCTTTCTTTCTTTCTTTCTTTCTTTCTTTCTTTCTTTCTCATTAGTTCTTTCTTTCTTTAACTCTCTCTGTTTCTCAAATTAATTCACTCTCTTTTTGTCTTTCTTCTCTATCTCTCTATTCTTTCTTTCTTTCTTTCTTTCTCTTATTAGTTCTTTCTTTCTTTCTTTCTTTCTTTAACTCTCTCTGTTTCTCAAATTAATTCACTCTCTTTTTGTCTTTCTTCTCTATCTCTCTATTCTTTCTTTCTTTCTTTCTTTCTTTCTCTTATTAGTTCTTTCTTTCTTTCTTTCTTTCTTTAACTCTCTCTGTTTCTCAAATTAATTCACTCTCTTTTTGTCTTTCTTCTCTATCTCTCTATTCTTTCTTTCTTTCTTTCTTTCTTTCTTTCTCTTATTAGTTCTTTCTTTCTTTCTTTCTTTAACTCTCTCTGTTTCTCAAATTAATTCACTCTCTTTTTGTCTTTCTTCTCTATCTCTCTATTCTTTCTTTCTCTTATTAGTTCTTTCTTTCTTTCTTTCTTTCTTTCTTTCTTTCTTTCTTTAACTCTCTCTGTTTCTCAAATTAATTCACTCTCTTTTTGTCTTTCTTCTCTATCTCTCTATTCTTTCTTTCTTTCTTTCTTTCTCTCATTAATTCTTTCTTTCTCTCTGTGTGTAGGGTTAGTAGGAAATGGATTCGTTTATAACTCATTAATAACACACTGTGAGCTTGATGCACTTATGAACTGCTGTTAGTGGTTCAGAGGTCTGCAGGTGCCTCAGGCAGGTTTAGCAGATTATCAGACCCGGTAGGTGAAGCGGCTCCAGCTGCAGTCAGAGCAGTTCAGCAGTTCAGCAGTTCAGCAGGATGGAAGGAGGATGCAGGATGGAAAGAGATATAAACATGAAGGAGATTAGAGGTTAGGAAATGATGCAGTACATATGCAGGGATTGTGGTATATTAGCTATAAAGTGCTGTAAATCTGTACTACTGACCACGTTAATTAAAAGTAGATCATGAAGAAATTGCTGAAAGTGCCGCTAGAGGGCGCTAACGCTGTTCTCTGAAGGTGAGTGAAAGCGGTGAGACTGCGCAGAGAGGGCGCGTGCTACAAGCTCGGGAGCGCGCGCGGGTGCCTCGGGAGCGCGCCGTGCCCGCGCTGCGCCCAGTCAGTCCGGAGCTGCTGCTGCTGCTGCTTGCTGGTGCTGTAATGTAACGCCGAATGGCGGCGTGCTGAGGAGTTAACCGGAATAAAGCGAAGCAGTCTCATGTTGAGGAAGACCTCCGCGCTCCAGTGCACAGTGGATTCTAAGACTCGCCTATGCATTTCTATCCTATGCGATAAACACCGCCCACCCAGCTCTCAGGCGCCCTCCGTGATTTGCACCTCCAGTCGGGTCTAAAAAAAAAAAAAAGACACGCACCGGACAGCCATGGCCGAGCGCAGCTCGAGCGGCTTGATGATGATGATGATGATGGTGGAGCCGAGCCTCCCGGCGGAGGTGCGCGAGAAGCTGGCCGAGCTCGAGCTCGAGCTGTCTGAAGGTAAAGTTGCCGCTTCATTACCTTTCTCTTTTCTCCACACACACACACACACACACTCTGCATTTCTCCCCTGCTGCATGTTGTGCCAGATGGTGAAGGTCACCAGTTCTTCAGATCTTCTCCATCTCCATGAAGTCCCTTCCCCATCATCAGACACTGTAGTGCTTTAGTGATGAAGGCAAACCTCCATGAAACTTGTTCTCAGGTTTGACATGTTGGCTGTGAACGTCATGACTGAGCCTTTGCGTGTGTTCTTTTCTTTTCTCTCTCTCTCTCTCTCTCTCTCTCTCTCTCTCTCTCTCTCCCTCTTTCTGTTTCTCTGCGTGTTTGATTTAAAAGCCCAGGGAGATGTTTTGGATCAGATTAAACCAATGCAGGTAAGTTATCTGATTCACTGAGTGCAGAAAACACTCCATGCATTGCATTTCCTTTTGTAGTTATGGGGAAAAGAACCTAATGTGCTTTCACCCCTCTCCCTCTCTCTCTCTCTCTCTCTCTCTTTGCAGAGCACATTTTTAGCTAAAGTGTGTCAACCTGCTATTTCGAGCTTCTTGACAGCCTGTGTAACTCTGACTTCTGAAGCTCTTGGATAGTTTATGGAGCATTATGGAAGGAACAGAGTGAATATATCTGATTTTTTAGCATTGGACAAAAAATGTGATAAATCTTATCGGAGAAAAAGGCCGAGCTGCATAACAGCCATGACTAGATGTTGATCAGGTATGAGCATGCTAGGTGAGAAGTTGCTGAGGCTCAGTGAGCACATCAGCACATCAGCAGGTTCTACAGATTCGTGCCGAATATCCCACTGCATTCCCGCTGCTATGCAAATGCACTAACTTAAACAACTGCACTGAGATTTGCATGACTGGCTGTAGCCTCTGGTCTGACCAGATCTTCAGCTTGCCACTGCAAGAGTTTCCTCCTGTGCAGAGGTTAAGCAAGTTTACAGTTTGGCTTTTATGTTGCTTATGTTGCTCCTGGCCTTAGTTAGTTAGTTCCTTGTTTTGAGATCGATCTGGATTTTATGGTTCGAACTGTTTGGTGGTTTGTTGGACCAGCTGCCTTGTTGTTGATGGATTAGTCAGCTTTTTCTTGATTGTTTAAGTTCATGATGGTACATGGTGGTAGTGTTGCTCCCTCACTGTCTCAGGTTCAATCCTGAGCTCAGGTTACCGTCTATGCAGAGTTTCACATGCTCTACCTGCTTCTAGGTGGGTTTCCTCCGGGTTCTCAGGTTTCCCTCTATATCCCAAAACATGCTCATATGTAGGTGGATTAACTCACAGGTGCCCACGGGTGTGAATCTGTGTATGAATGTGTGTGTGCATGGTGCTCTTTATCTGGCATCTGGCATCCCATCCTGTGTGTATTCCAACCTCAAACCCAGTATTCCTAGGATCCACTGCCACCCTGACCAGGATCAAGTGGTTACTAAAGACGACTGAATAGATGTTTGGACCATTTCTGGGGTTGGTCTGGTTTTGTTAAATGGTAGGTCAAGCTATTTTGGTTAATATAATATAATAGAGTACAGTAGAGTACATTATGGTATGGTATACTATGGTATGGTATAGTTTTTTTGGTGGTTGCTAAGCTTTTTGGGGGGGAGGTGGGGGATTAGTCAGTATTTTTCTATGGTTAGTTGTTTTTTTTTGGGGGGGGGGGGGGGGGGCATAGTTAAGTTTACGAGAGTCATTGGGTAATATATGAGGTAGTGTTGGGCTGTTTTAATAGAGTTAGTTTTTACTTTTACTGGGGTCCTCGGGCATTTCCTGGGGTTAGTGTAGCCTTTTTGGGGGTCATTGTGCATTTGATCAGATTAGCTCTGCCTTTCTGTGTTGTCTGTTTTCCTCTGGAATTGTATAAGGATAGATTTTTTTTTAGGGGTGACCTTTTGTGGTCTTATTTGGGTTGGTTGGGCTCTTTTAGGAGTTGGTCTACCTTCTTCTATGGCTTCTATGGAGTTGGTCATTTTTTTAATAGTTTAAGGATTTTACTGAGGTTCATCAGCTTTTATTGCTGTTTTTGGGGGTTAGTCAGTGACATTTTGGGGGTAACATGCCTTTATAGGGGGTTGATATAGCTCAGATGGCTGAATTGAGGTGCGTCGGCATTGCTTTTTGGTGATTGTGCTTAAAGATCACTTGAAATTAGAACTGACCTTTTTGTTGTTAGCTTACGTCCTTGGATATATTGTGTGTGTTTCATCTGTATTCAACACATAAAAAACAAGTCTTGTTTGTACATAAGTTTCCACTAAATTGAAGCGAGTTTTTCAAATGGCTTGACTTTTGACTATGTCAACGTGAGAGTCTTAGGCGGGATGCATATAATAATAATAATAATAATAATAATAAGTAAAGACCTCAGCATTTGAGTCACTACCTCCGTTTCCAGCGGCGCGTATAGCTTCAAACACATATGACCTCACTCCTGGGATGAAACGTTATTTTTTCTCCACTAGCAGGATTTCGTCCGCTTCCGCCTCCTTTAATGAGCGAGCGACTTCCACTGCTGAGTGCAGGAAATACGTCACAGAGAAATGCGTTCAAATTTCTGTTTCATGTTGAAACACTGTTAGCTACACTAGCTTGAGCTTGAGTATAAGATGTTGTGTTTACTTTTTACACGATTAGCTACACTAGTTTGATCTTGAGTGTGAGGTGTTGTGTTTACTTTTTACACTTTTAGCTACACTAGCTTGATCTTGAGCATAAGATGTTGTGTTTTTACTTTTTACACTTTTAGCTACACTAGCTTGATCTTGAGCGTAAGATGTTGTGATGTGTTTACTTTTTACACTTTTAGCTACACTAGTTTGATCTTGAGTGTGAGGTGTTGTGTTTACTTTTTACACTTCTAGCTACACTAGCTTGATCTTGAGAATAAGATGTTGTGATGTGTTTACTTTTTACACTTTTAGCTACACTAAGTTGATCTTGAGTGTGAGTTGAGGTGTTTTTACTTTTTACACTTCTAGCTACACTAGCTTAATCTTGAGTGCGAGGTGTTGTGTTTACTTTTTTACACTTTTAGCTACACTAGCTTGATCTTGAGTGTGAGGTGTTGTGTTGTGTTTACTTTTTACACTTTTAGCTACACTAGCTTAATCTTGAGTGTAATATGATTTGCTGTGTTTACTTTTTACACGATTAGCTACACTAAGTTCATCTTGAGTGTGAGGTGTTGTGTTTGCTTTGTACACGATTAGCTACACTAGCTTAATGTTGAGTATAAGATGTTGTGTTGTTTTTACACGGTTAGCTACACTAGCCTGATGTTGAGTATAAGATGTTGTGTTGTTTTTACACGGTTAGCCACACTAGCCTGATGTTGAGTATAAGACATTGTGTTGTTTTTACACGGTTAGCTACACTAGCTTGATCTTGAGTATAAGACATTGTGTTGTTTTTACACGGTTAGCTACACTAGCTTGATCTTGAGTATAAGACATTGTGTTGTTTTTACACGGTTAGCTACACTAGCTTGATCTTGAGTGTGAGGTGTTGTTTAATTTTTAACACACCATTTGTTTTTGTTTGTATCTGATGGTGCAACAGGTTTTAAATGGTTTGCTAAAGAAATTTGAATGGCGAGAACAAGGTGCATCTCACAAACTGTTGATGTAAATTGTTTGCAAATTGTAAACTGGAACATGGATATCAAAAATGATCAAACATTGCTGTGTGGTTTTACTTGTTTTTCCTCTCTGTTGCATGTCACTCTGACTTATTGTATATTCATAGTTTTGCAGCAAAGCTTGAAAAACAAATCTGGATGATGTGTGAGCTGCATTAGTATCTTGATCTGGGAGGAGACAAGGTGATCAGGGCTGGGTTATATGACAATAATAATAATAATAATAATAATAATAATAATAATGTAACACACTTATTCAACCATTTATTTTTTCATCACTCAACACTGGAACGTTACTGGGCTTTAAGTGTGTGTTTAACACACTACACCCCTGGGACCCTGGGAAGGAACATGGGAATGGGATGTTGTAAAGTGGGCTATAACAAACTTCTTTCCGTCAAGTAATGAAGACCAGCTGCATTCCAGAGCTACCGCTGTCATGTGCCACGCTGACACCATGCTCACCGAGTGTTTATGAAGGTGTTCGATCATCCAGCTCAAGCAAACTTGTGAACTTGTAGAAGGTTCTCCACTCATCTGAGGAGCTTCATCAGTTCTACTGCATTTATTACTTTAAATCTGAAACCCCTGAAGCCAGAGCGGTGATTTTGTAATAGTTATCTTCTCTTGAATGGCTGATACTGATGATATAGATTTGGGTATTTGGGACATAATCGTTACCATTGCACTAATTTCACATGTTTTCCAATTAAACAGAATTTTCTAGTACGTCTGTATCCAGTTGCTTTGGGGAGCGCAGTGTATGGACTCAGATTCTGACTACATAACACAAATTACATTAAATTACATTAAATATTTATTTACGAAAACGCAAACAGTTAAACGAAGACATAATTAGTTGTTTAAGACTAAAGACATAATTAGTTGTCCTTGTGATATGACGGTTATGTAAGGAATATAACGATGAATGTTTATTTTCCAATTATTTTCCAGCACATATCAAAGTGTTTTATTCCTCTTATACCACAGCGATTTTTTTTCAATAACAATTTTTAATTTATTAAAGAACAACACTTCATACAGTTTATCCGTTCATAGTTACATTTAGTATGAAACAAGTTAGTTCCTGTTAGCACTTACTTTATAGCAACTATAAACGGTCATTTCCACACCAGTCTCTTTTATTTTTCCCTTTCTTGACGTTAATAAGACAAAAAAAAGCAGCTTGTCATGTTATCGCTCTGTCTCAAGGACATTCCCATGTCAGAAAATTTAAATGAAGAGCTTTACTTTTGACTGTTACAGGGTGCTGGCACTGGAGACTCCTTCCAAAAAATGCAAAAGAAACGTCTCCTTACAGAAAACTTAAACACCATAGCAGCAATTACACATGTTTTTAATCCATACAAGTCCCTGTATCAATTGTTACTACAGAAACAATAACATATTAAAATGAGCGTATTAGTGTAGAGGGAACTTCTGTCAGTGCTGCTGTTATGTAAGGAATAACACACGTGCTGTTATATGAAAATAATGCACGCTGGGGGTGGTGTGATACGGCATGAGGCACAAGCGGAGTGCCGCTTCCCCACCAAAGCACATTATTTTCATATAACAGCATAGTCTGGAGTGTGTTATTCCGCTTATACCATGTTGATTTGTCAACGATTACAATATTTAATTTATTAATGGATGACATGTCACACATTTTAATGATTTATAGATTTAGATTTAATGATGTGAAATATCTGAGAGACAAGTTAGTTCCTGTTATATCCGTTATAGCTGCGATAAACAGTCGTTCCCTCACCAGCCTCTCTCTCTCTCTCACACACATACACACACACACACACACACACACAAAGCGCAGCCTGTCAATTTAAACCGAGAAAACAGTGAAAATGGAGTGCGCTTACAACCGAGACTCCTTCCGTAAATGTTAAATAATGTCTCCTAACAAAAAACGTCACCACATCAACAATTATAAGAATTACTTTGTTAAGCAGCAACCTGTTTTTAAATCCACTTATTATTAGTCTTATATTACATGGAGCGTCCGCCTTACAAGTCCGTGTATGAGCAGTTACTATAGAAACAATAACATATTAGAACGAGCGCATTAACATTAACGTTCATATTACAGTCAGAAATGCCTGTGCTGTTATACGAAAATAATGCACACTTTCTGACCAATCAGATTCGAGCATTCAACCGTGCTGTGGTATAAGGAGAATTAATCAACACCATCTGACCAATCAGAGTCAAGAATTCAGCAGTGTTGTTGTGTAATAGAGGATGGAACAAGCTAACCGAAAACCTTTCGCAATAAAACAAGCATGTGATAATTATTCTTCAACATTGATTATTTTTAATGGTGTAAAGATGTGCAAGATGTCATTGTACATGCAGCTGGCTGGATAATGATGAGAAACGGCAAGATCGCTGCGTGTACGTTCTCCTGCTGTGACCCACATTGCGTATGATTAGCTGTGGGACTGGAGCAGAAGAAGACCTCATTTCTGCCAGCTTTAGCATGTCTTACTGTTACTGTCTATTCTATTGAGAGAGACAGCGAGACAGGAATAGCAGCAGAATACATCACCCAGTACTGACATTTGCAGGAGTACTGTTATTTTTCCTCTTGAATATAAGAACTCGTTTGGTAGTAACCCATTTAAAATGAAGAAGTTTGCAGGGGACCGTAAGGAAAGTTCTGCCTGACTTGCAAATACATGCAGCTCCAGAATTATTTGCACCCTTGATAAAGATTGGTCATGAATATATATATATATATATATATATATATATATATATATATATATATATATATATATATATATATATATATATATCGGCTAATCTCAGTGTTCTTGAAATCAAATTAGGTGTTTAAGAGATTTTTTTTTAACTTGTCCCTGTTATGGACACAAATATGATAGTGTATTTAGAAAAAAATCCAAAAATTAGTTTGAGGTATTGTTTTAATTTTATAGTTTGTAGTTTTTTATAGTTAGTTATAGTACAATTTTATAGCTTGAAAATGATGAGTGGTGAGAATTCCTCGCTAAACTCTTCACTGTTCTCCGTATTTCGCTGGTTTGCTGGTTTGCTGGGCGTCTTGCGTTATCTCCAACACTTAAACACCTAAACACACCATCAGCTCTCAAATGCTGTTTTTTTTTTTCAATTTAACCTTTAATTGAAGGAAATTTATTTTAAGAAAATAAAAAAACAACCCTTATCAAAATAGTAAAAAAGAAAAACACATATGTCAGAATTATTGGCATGTGCTTGTAAATGTCAGCTTTTAAAGCAGCTGGATGTGCACACCTAAGGCCTGGCTAATAAACGTAAAGGTTTTAAGTCTAGCTAGATTTATAGTTTTCTAATAATATTTTCTAGCTAGATAAACTGATTCAATGAGCCCTGATAATGTGACATCCCCATTTTCTTTTCACATCTACAGCTAAACTTAGGTGTTTTTTTCTAACACAATATATCAGTTTAGGAACATCAGTGAAGTTACCAAACTACCCCATGTTAACATTAGCAAGCTAACCAGTTAGCTTGGATAATAGTGCCTTTCTTTCTTCTATGTGTGTTAGCGAGCTAGGTAATTTTAGGCAAGTTGTGTAATTATTGTGTAATTAAAACCAGTAGCAGGGTTAGCTAGCAAGCTGGCTATGATCAAGGCTATTATATTGTATAATCAAACCCACTAGCTAAACTTTGTTTATGATTTGCTAATTTGCGAGTTCACTTGGTGTCACTTTACTAAACGTGGATTTTTTGGTGTTCATAGTCAGTCTCGCTTTCTAGTAAGATTTTATCACTTTATTTGTGTAGGAGGAAGAATTCTGTGACCATTGTGTAACAATCCGGAGTACTAGCATTTCTCCAAACCTTACGTCGTAGCTTTCTCCGGCTCTATGTGTGTGTGTGTGTGTGTGTTCTGTCTGTTTTTTATCCAACTATGTCACACTTGTTTCTGGTAATTTGGGGCAAATTCACTCTTGCTGCACTTGTAACTGTCAGCTCTTTCAACGGTTCTGTGTCTCGAACTGGATTCCGCGTCACTTGTAAGCCGCTTTGGATGAGCGTGTTTGCCCCATGAATAAATGTAAATGTCACAAGCTGTGCTTTTCTATTTATAAAACGTCTGTATAGAATTTCTGACACATTAAGTGCTTCGATCCAAATGTTTTACAGATTTTAGCCTCGTAAAATTGCTGCTTGTTATTTGGTTAATCACTTTAAAGGGCATTTCTCGGTATCTAATAGGAAAAGTATGTAGTACAGATGGATCCTGTGAGTTGTATGTGAATTCTTGTGCCTTTGTACCAATTAGGGCTCGGTTGAACATCCTGAAAAGGAGCAACAAGGTTTTCCATCACCGTTATTGCATTTGTTTTATTTGCAGTATCTGTACATATCTTTCAATTCTGTCCGTTTCAGACTCAGTGTACTAACAGGGGAACGTAGCCCTGCTTGTTTGATGGTTGATGAAGAACAATGTACATTTTAATGAGTGTGTGTTTCTATTTTTATGCATGATGCATGGTGGGATTCAGAACAACAAGCTAAACTGGTATCCTCTTCCTGTTTATGTACATGTCATTTCCTCTCTCTCGCTCTTACATTCTGATTGGCTGTCTGATTCTCCTGTGTTTTTTTTCCGTAGTATTGCCCGCAGGTGTCAGTTGTTATCATTTTCTTTCCTTAGTTAACATCGATTTGAATTGTAAACACTAAAACGCACATGATTAACAACTTTATGGAAACACCGCCATTAGTGCTTTCCATATTTTACATATATCTGTGGGAACATTGCACTTCATGTACACTTGTTTTGTTCGTATGTATTTTATATTTGGTTTTTGTTTATTCAGTATAGATTCTTTATCTTAGGGGTTGCAGAATTCAAGTACATATTTAGGGCATAAAGTACATATTTTGGGTATGTAGGAGACATATGGGTAAAATCACCGCTAGATAAAACCGATGCCTGGTGTCAGCTAGGTCGAACCTTTACCCAGAGGTGTTCATTAGCGTTCCTCAGTGGCATTTCCCACTTCCCTGTGTAATGAGTATTTTCTCTCACACCAGCACACTGAGATTCCCACCTGAAATACTGCTTATTAGCGTCTGCGCTGGTATCCTGGAACCCCGGAGCATTATTATGGGATGACTCTGTGCCTGTGTTAAGCTGAGGGTTTGTCTTCACTTTGCTTTTGGTATTCTGGATGTTGTTTAAAGTGAGGATAATACCTAACCCAGGCACAGGCCTGATTAATGGTACTGTTTAAAATGACAGGGCTCGGAGTTTGTTCTGTAATTTACTCCTGTCTGCTCAGCTTTTAGGAAACTATGTTCAGTCAGATTACTCTTTTATAATAAAAAAGAAGAAGAAGGGTAAATGTAGAATCATTAACAGTTGTTGTATTTCATGTATTTCGTGAGTGTTTTCCCATAAGAGAGGTTACAAGTAGGACCACTTCAGGAAGCTAAGAACGTTTAACTATCCAAAAAAAACCCTCTAAAGACTTCTTTTTTAAGTGTTTGCAGCCTAATGAAAATCAAAGGATCAGTCTCAACGACTTTGTGGATCAGTCTCAATGACTTTCCGTCTCTATTGGGGGAAACTCTACAGGAATAGACGTCACATTAATACCATGATGGTGCAGTTGAGTAGAAGGTTGTGAGTTTGAGTCTCAGAAACACTATTGGACCATTATGGTATATTCACATTCCTTTTTTTGTTCTACTTTCCATTCATTTTTTTTTTTGAGACAGACAAAAATCCAGACGTTTCAGAACGTCAGAACTTAATGCAAATATTGCTGGGTGATGTCTAGTCAGATTGTTTAATGTGGCTTGGGTTTCCTCAAGAGTCATTACCACAGTACAAGATGGAGGAAAAACAAAACATGATAAGAGCACCACAGTGACAAAAAAAAAAACCCCAAACAACCAATGCATTACATTGATTTGAAAGTTTAATTTATTGACTCGAATGCACATTGAGTGGGAGATAAATAAGTTAATTAAAAATGAAGGCTCATTTAAATCATACTGTACATGCTGGGTGAAACTAAATTCATTTTGAAACTTGAATAGACATAGAAAATTTACTATATGCAGTCTGGTTTAATTTGTGTTTCACTGAGGCGTATACTTCACTCTGGACTTTCATTTCAAGACACGCTCTCAAAGCAGCTACCTGCTGGCAATAGAACTATTTTAGTTTGCTTTAGTCTGAATGTTCAGGTAATCAAGGCAGGAATTCATCTACCACATGCTTTTATTCAAACCGACTAACAAGTAGGACACAATCCAAGCGCAAAGCTAAATCGTTGAGGATTAGGTCTCAACACGAGCTCTGGTAGTTCTGAGATCTGAGATGTGATCTTATCAATCACATCTGCGGTGTAGGAGGGTTTTGTGACCATTAAATCTTGGTTCGATTGGCTGAAGAGATTTCCGAGAACTGCTTTTGAATTATTCATCTACGTGGACAGATTTACATCACTGATTACATGAAACATTTTTGCTGATTGCAGGTATAGAAATAACTCACAATGCTTCCTAACCCAGTTCTCCCATTGTCCTATTTGCTTTGTGTCGTGTCGATTATTTATTAATGCGTACAGTGGATTGAGGACTCGCACTGCTGCCGGTTCCTCAAGCCCCATCTCTCAGCTTTATTGTTATTGATGCCGAGATGCTGCTGAAATAGATGAGCTTTCAGTACTAAATGCTGATGCGTCACAGTACACACATTAATCACATATACAGTTTGTTAGACGAGATGTAGCAACGAAATGGACATTTTCTCTGAGAAAAATGCAGATTCATTAGGAAGAATTTGGTGTCATTTTCCAGCAGCTGTAAGGAAAATGTATAAGGAATAAAACATTTCAGGGGTTTCAGCCTGAATAAAACATTTCAGGGGGCAGTCGTGGCCTAATGGTTAGAGAGTCGGACTTGTAACCTGAAGGTCGTGGGTTCAAGCCTCAGGTCCAGCAGGGATTGTAGGTGGGGGGAGTGAATGACCAGCGCTCTCTCCCACCCTCAATACCACGACTGAGGTGAGACCCTTGAGCAAGGCACCGAACCCCCAACTGCTCCCCGGGCGCCGCAGCAAAAAAGGCTGCCCACTGCTCCGGGTGTGTGTTCACAGTGTGTGTGTGTGTGTGTGTGTGTGTGTGTGTGTGCGCACTTGGATGGGTTAAATGCAGAGCACAAATTCCGATTATGGGTCACCATACTTGGCCACACTTCACTTCACTTCACTTCACTTTGGTTATAGGAAAATAGTCAACGTCGGTGTGGTACGGCAGATTTCCTGTTATCACCCTGAAGCTGATTGTTTTCCTATAATGTCTCAAAGTGTTTTATTCCCCTTATACCACAGCAATTTGCCAACAGTTACATTTTTATTTATTACTGAATGAAACATTTTACTTTTTATTCATTTATAGTTACAGTTAATGTTGTGGAAAGTCCACAAAACATGTTTGTTCCTGTTATCACTTCCATTATAGCAGCACCAGCACTGGCTTGATGCTTATTACCAAGCCAATAACAGTCACAGAGATTATCTTCTTTTCTCAGATCTATCTATTTTAGTCATAGCTATCATGATGTAAAGACAATTTAGCCAAATTTGTCTTAAATAAAATCACATATGGCAGCTTTAAGTCTTGGAATAAGTTTCATTTCTGTGTTTCTGATAGCAGGCATATTGATCAAAAAAACTCATAAAACTGGTGCTCTTACAGTAATATCTGAGGTTGTTATTGCTGTGTGCAGTGGGCTGCGGTTCAGAGACTGCTTCAGGCCATGAAGCTCCAGCGTGTTCATTACGGGAGCTGAGAATGATGCGTGTGTGTGTGTGTGTGTGTGTGTGTGTGCGTGTGTAACATTGTGTGTTATGGCTAGATGAAAGCGAGTGTCTGGTTTACAGCCTGAAAAGATAAATAAGTGAGATTTGCTCTCGCTGTGTCTCTGAACTCGGGAAAAACCGCTCATTAAAAAAATCTTTTCGGCATCATCAGTATGTTACTTATACTTCAAGCGAAGTCGAATGTATTTCTGTAATGCCTTTTGTAATTAAATATGCCTCAAAGCAGCTTCATAAAGAAGTAAAACAGAAAAGGAAGTATGTATAAAACAAGATAAAACACCACAATAAAGTAACTAGTATTAAAAGCTTTGAGATCAGCTACTTTTAACCGTTGCTCAGACTCGGAAGAAGCTCAAAGGTGACCGGGCCTTTTCTGTATGTCGCAGCTCTGAGATTGTGGAACAGCTTACCACACATTTTTATAACGGCATCCCCACCATAGACATTTTTAATTAGAATCTAAAAATATAGTTATCTTCCCAGGCATTAGAAGGTCTTTAAGATCTATAGTATCAGGTCTTCTGTTTTTGTCCTGTCTTTCATCTGTGGTTTTGTCTTTTAATGTTTTTATTTCTCCTTTGATTTACTGCTTTAGTTTTATTCTTTTTATTGGAATTTTTTTTGTCTTTTATTTCATTGCCCAAATTTAGCCGAGATGATATACAGCACTTTGGCTGACACTCGCTGTTTTTTAAATGTGCTATATGAATAAAGATTTATTTACACTTGACTAAAAATAGTGATAATGTTTCCATTTATAGTCCTCTAAGTTGCAAATATTATGCAGCCAAGTGTGTTATACAAACTCCACTGGGAACTGGTACGTCCTGAAAAACCACCTTAAAATGCCACCTTCAAATGGCACTAGCTTTGAGATAGACTTACTAGCACTGTAACTATATAGTCCTTTGCAGTTTATAGACTGTAAATGTGTATTACAATGAAGCACAACTGAACCAGGGTTGTAAAAGAAAGTGATTATTCTTCCTTATTGGTTCCTTATCATAGCCATTAGAAAACAATCCATTTGGGTAGATCAATATGTGTGTAAGCTTAGCGTAGGTAATAAAATATAAAATGAATAATAATAATAGTCATTTTGTTTTGTTATGACTATTAATAATAGTCATGATAAAATAAAAATATTAATAATTATCCAGTTATGATGTAATATGTTTTAAATTCTTAGCTAATGATCAATCTCTCCCTGTGTTTACACTAGCAGGTGTAGATATCGCTTGTAGTTTGTCTCTTGTGGGTATGTAGTGCCTGCTACCGTAGCTATATATAGCTTCTGAAGCTAATTAGTTAAACACAAATGAAGTAATATACTAATCAATGTGAAAAGTATGTGTTTGATTTACAGGTTACAGGCTATGATTTGCACTAGCTTTATCGGCAGACTGGCAAAGCAATCTAATGCTGCGTTCGAGGCGAAGTTGTAATTCCCCGCCTACAACCAGTAAAAACCACTGAAAACGCTCTCTCATGTTGCAATTTCAACTCGTCAACTTGGGGTAATTTTCTCAACTACCAGTTCCTTCGCCGTTTACGGTGTGACGTCAAATCAACATGGCCGCTCAGACTGTGAACAGTGTAAAGTCCCTCTTCTCTACTTTTAAATGAGTTTGTAGCCATAATGGCTTTAGATCAGTTAATATACAGACACAGTACTTGGTTTAATTTGTAACACTGACCATACTAATCACTGCTTGAGAAGGTCATCATCAACATTGGAGTTATCACTAACGTTAGCCGGCAAGCTTGTTGCTAAGCTACTCGCTATTGTCTGCTGTTGTTGCTGTGCTGCAGTTGCAGTCCTAAATGTTGCATAAATACGTTTAAAGTTCATTATAGTAGAACAGAACCAGTAGCTACTCGGGTCTATAACTGTAAAAGTGTGATAAAAGTAGCGTTTTCACTTCGTACGTTGAACATCCCGAGGAGGGAAATGACGATATTACAGCTTACAACTATACTTACTGACCAGAGGCTCCAACAACCTCTACTACTTCCTTCCAAGCTTTATTCTTCTTTGTAATGTCTATATACTCTTTTAGTGAGAGGTAGTATATAAGATGAAACCATATACGTTTACGCTATACGTTTCTCTTCCATTTTTTGCGCATCACACAGTATTTGTTTGCAGGCAGGAACGAAATTTTGAATTAATGTTGGACGACACTCACCAGAAATATTGGTCTGAGGAATCATTTGAGCTAGTTGCTTGGATTTGTCGCTTTGCCGTGTCATACCTAATTAGCACAGAATAGAGAAAATCTCAGTTTGCTTGTTGTTTGTCAGGCTTTCGGTTTGTCGCTTGCCTTTGTTGCTGAAATTCCGTCTCGTGAATGTACAGAGAAAACGCATGATCACCTGTTGCTTTGTTGCATCATTCATTTGAAAAATATATTTTATTATATGTTAATGAATATCAACTGTATGCCTCAATCAAAAGCAAAAATTTGACTCTGTCAGGATATCACTCATCACCTACTTACATCAGTGACCACGAAACCCCTACTACTATAACAAGAACAACCAACCAATCACAACATGACTGCACCCTTAGAGCTACACCACATAGCCACAGCCATATCACATACCTGTAGACCTTCATTAAAACATTCACTCACACCCACGTGTCTACATCACACACACACATGCAAACCCAATGGTATGGTAGATTGTTAGTATTAGTTACTATTCTGTTTTTTTTTTTTTTTGGTTAGTATTAGTTCGTATTCTGTCCTCTTGCCAGGATCTTGTTGCTTTGTGAAGCATAATGTTAGACATTTCACTATCTTACTTCCTACTATCCTTTTACAGCAAAATAATTAAACAGTTCTTTTTTATTCATACAAATACTAGCTTAAAAGCTAAAATGTATTCAGTATTTTAGTTTACTTATTAAAAATATTTGATATGTCCCATCATTTTACCTAAAAAGAATTACTCATTCTCCTATTTATTTTTCGATACTATAATGTGACAAAAAATTAACTACTCTTAACTTTCAGTACTTTTGAATCTCATTTACATAAACGCTCACAATGTGGACATGGTTTTATGCCTATAGACGAGTCAAACTGTATTAAATTCATGTACTAGATGAGCTGTTTTACTTAAGTGATAGTGAATTGTCTGTAGCCTTCTTGCTAACACATTGGAATTTAAAATAGAAATTTGGTGTTAAAAACATAAAATACATCAGAAGCTAGAACTACAGTATAAGATGAAGATGTCTGGTATCATGGTATGACCATGGTATGCCCAATCTACAGTAAAAGCAACACATTGTGTAGGCTTTTTTCATCATTAAAACCTATTCCAAATATTTACATTATTATTATGTAGTTGTTGTTTTTTTTAATGGAGTATGTTGGAATAAAAGGTGGAGGAAATATGAGTGGGGAAATGACTCTGGGATGCTACTCACGCTTGAAGCCATTGACCTGGATTTGGTTCAGCTGTTGAGAGATGAGCACAGGAAGATGAATGACCAACGTTAGCTCCTGCTGGGAGCTACTCTCTCTTTCCTTTCTCTCATCCTGTCTTTTCTCTCTCTCTCTCTCTCTCTCTCTCTCTCTGTCGGTAAAGATTTATTTTTCCATCTTTCCCCTTCTCCTACTCTCTTTTTTGCTGCCTCATTTCACTCTTTCTCCAGACTATACTATAGACTATCATGCTATGGTCAGAAGTCATTGTGTGTTCTCTGTTCAAGCGTGTTAAAAAAGTGAAAGAGTGTAATCTCAGAGTAAAAGTCTAACACTCATGTGATGTGTTTAGTGTTAAAGGTGACTTGATTACGTGACTATCATTACATTAGGATTTATATTAGAAAAGAAAGATGGAATCAGGATATATTAGTTTTTGGTATTTAATGAAATAAAAACAGTCCTCAGTAATGACTCAGAATTTTGGACCCCACTGCATCCCTTTCTTGCTTCTACCGTGTATGTAATTATATTCCCATCTGTTTGTTTGGCCTTTTCCTTTTTCTCTCCAGAGTCATGTTTCTCAAACGGCTACCATAAGCATCTGTCTCTGAAGTTTACACTTTACAGCTTGGCCGGCTTAAACTGAAGATGATTTTTCCAAGAGCTTGTCCAGCCCAGTGTAAACTGTGGTCTGGAGTCTGTGATTCCAGCATGAAATTCCGAACAGCACATAGTCTTTCTGGGATTTCTCATTATGAAAGAAAGATGTCTGAACTTGAATGGCAGTTTCTGTTTTCTATAAATAGCTTTCTCAGAGAGTGATGAAGGGAACTGTGAGAAGAAAAAAAGATGCAAAGTGTGTGAGGCATCGTGTTAAAATGTCTCATCCCCATTTTCAACCATTCATCCCAGTTGTCAACTACAGCTAGACGTATAAACACAAGGATATAATGGGTATACCCATTATATCTCCAACAAACAGCAAAAAACACCTAACCAATCTCAAATAATCACTATCAAACATCAAGAATCTCCAACAAACACCTTTACACACCAGCAGTCACCATCAATTACCAAGATTCTCCAACAAATACTAATAATATCCATTAATATACTAATAATATTCATTCCACCAACTGGCAGAAACATTGAAAATCTCTATCAAACACCATTAACTTCCATTAGACACCAAGATTCACCAAAATCTTTTAAAAAAAGACAGCTAAAAGACAACTTTCTTCTTTAAAAACAGACACCAAAAACACAGCATTCATGAACAATCTTAAACCAGCACCAACTAAAATACTACAGTCTATATTCGAACACCCAAAACAACCTCTGATAAACATCATCAAACAAGCAAATTTAATCAAAATCCATGATTGTCCAGCAAATTCTAACAATCTTGATTAAGCACCACCAGTTTCTGTCAAAACGCCAACATACCAACATACAGTCAGTTTCTATCATTTAAAAAAAGACCAACAATCTCCATCAAACACCATCAGTCACTACTGAATACCAACTATCATACTCAAACATATTCAACTGAAGACCAATACACAGCTCCAGTAAACTTTTACTAAAACATTATCAAACACAGAGAATATCCCATATCTCCCATTAACACCATCATACTCCAGCAGTTCCTTTAAATACCAAGTCTTTATTGCAGCACATACCATATATACTCCATCAGACACCATTAAACACCAAGAATCTCCATTAAACACCAGCAATGGCAACAAGATGAAAGCAACCTTCATCAAACAGCAACAGTCTCTATCAAACGCTAACAATTTCCTCTCAACACTAAAACAAGCACCAACATAGTATGAAATCTGTCTCTCTCCTTGGTGCCCTTTATGCTTTTCACAGCTTTCTGAGGTATTAAATAGACTTTAAATGTTGTGGTGGTAAAAAGACTTTAAATGTTGTGGTGGTAAATCGACTCTAAATGTTGTGGTGGAAAATAGACTCTAAATGTTGTGGTATTTTTGCTAAGATGGCAGAAAACGCAGACGTATTCGGGTGAAACGTTCTTGTCTTGGAGATTGTCTTGCAACAGCAGTGATGCGTGAAATCGCAGGAGCACAGCAGAGCCTCCTGATTGAGAGAGTGAGGATGGAACACACAGGAGGAAACAGAGAATTCCCTTTTGCCCATTTGCAGTCCGTTGTTCCATATTTAGGAAATGGAAAAAGGACAAACAGCCGCACACTCAACACAAAGTGCATGCTTATTCATTTTTTTTTAAAGGATGTTTATGAATCGACAACACTCACCAGATGTGGGACTTTTGGAAAGCTGCTTTGGAAACTAGAAGATGATGTTGCTGGGCTAAACATGTGTACTGTTGTTACATGCTGAACCCTTTTGCTAGATCCTTTTGTTTGTCTTCCATCTCTGTCGACCGTGTTGTATCAGTGTCACTGCTACAGTCACGTGATTGGTCTGTAGAAATTTCAGGTTATCAGGTTCAAGGCTGTGTCCTGCCTCCTTGTTAAACCTACCCAAATGTTATGAAAGTCGTTGACAATCAGGAGGGACAGAGTGACTTTGCTTCCTGGATTTTATGTAGTATTGTATGAAAAACTGATAGTTGGTCTCATGTTCTGAAATATGGCATTAAATATTTGTGTAAAATACTAAATATAGCTCAACAATCGAAAATAATTTGACACAGTTATCACACTTTTTCTCTATGTTAGCTATCTTTTAAGCTTAACCAAACTTTGAAAACATTTAGCCTTGTTTATGTTTCTTCCATTAAGATTCAGGTTTTCTGTGCAAATTCAAAATTCACTACACTATAGCAGGTAGCACCACGTACACTCGGGTATGGATTATGCTTCTGTTTACACTTCACCTGTGATTGGCAGCACACTGCACATGACCTGGCTCTTCCTGCTCGGCTCGGATTTATGAATAATGGGATTGTTATGAAACTCGGTGGTTGTGGGCAGGGAGTGAGAGCGAAGCATTGTTGTATTGTGTGTGTATGTGTGTGTGTGTGTGTTGGGGGGGGGGGGATTTTAGCCTGACTCTGGAATGTACCGTTACCAGAAGGTACCAGACTTTCACTATGAAGAGGGAGGAGTTGTGAGTGGGTGTTTTCTTATAAAAGGGAGTTATGTGTCAGGCTGATTATGTTTAGCTGTTCTGCTGATGAGGTCATGGTGTTGTTTCTTACTTATTCACTATTTGATGCCACTAGTGTGTTATGTGTGTTATGCGTTGGGAAAATCAGAAATCTTTTAAACACAAGGAGCACTCCAACTCATTTGTCAAATAAATCTAATGTATGATTTACAATACCATGATAAGGAACTTTGAAATAGATTAGTAATACTGTTTAACCAGTATATGATGATGTCATAAAAATATTTCCACGTCCCCTACAAGATCCCCTACTGTCCCCTACTGAGTTGTGCTATGCAATCCTCAGCAGATTGTGAGTTTGAATCCCAACGATGCCATAGCCATCCGTGATCAGGGAGTCCAGTAGAGCTGTGCTTTCTGGGTGAGAGGGATGGCGTTACTCACTCTCCCCTGCCAATAAGAGCAACATTAACCAGTCGTGGAAGTGTGTGCTAATGTATGCGGAAGAGGGTAGATAGGGTTTTCCTCCAAGTGTGTTTAGCTGCACTGTGGCATAGCCTGAGCAACGGTTCAAAAAGCTGATTTTGGCTGGCTTTACTTATCTTGGAGGAAGCAAGTGTTAGCCTTCACCCTTCCTAGTTAGTAGCTGTCGTGTGATAGGGGAGAACTGGCTCTCCCCTATCACACTCCCCTCTCTCCCCTAGGAATAGGTAAATGACCAAATTGGAAAAAATAAAAAAAATAAATAACCAATGCTTCAACATCAAATATTCCAGGGTAAAATTATTTTCTATAGCGTTTTTACACTACTTAAATTCAAACAATGCATACATTACATGATTAAACAAACATATATGAGTATATACTGTAATATAATAAATAAATGAAGATAAATGTACATGGAAGAGCATTTTTGATGTACCAGAAACCATGATATTTATGTGGTACAAATATCACACATTCCACATCTAATATGATTTTATTGTTTTGGTAAGATTTGTGTAAAAAATGAAATTGCATGCCACAAATTTTCACACTCCTGTTGCTGACTGGTTTCCTCATGTTTTAGCTTTGGCATATGAGCATGCTGGCATTGTGTGTAATTTTACCAAATGGTAAACACACACATCAGATGGCCACCAAATGCAGCAACAGCTTCTAGTGCTTTTTAATGGTCAAGTCCACAAACTTGGCAGTGAAAGACTCCATGTGATCCAAAACACTGATATGTTTAGTGGAAACCAAGGAAAGTCTAGGGAATTCACCTACAGTAAAACAAATAACAATAGAACTCCAAAATGAGACTCAATGACTCAGTGAGTCACATTGATTCAATTTTAAGAAAGGCATTATGAAAGGTATTAAACAATCTAAAGCAAAACAAAAAAGAAAAAACACTGACTCTGTTCTCCATTAAACATCAAAACTAACATTACACCATCAAACATGATTTCCCATCAGACACATTAAATCACCAATTAAACATGAACACTTACCATCAACACCAAGATTTTCATGAAACACCAACACACACCATCAAATACCAAGATTTCCCATCAAACACCATAAAACACCAAATTAAACACCATAATTAAGACACCTCCAAACACCAAGATTTGCCATTATGCAAAATCAAACACCCATATTTTTCAGGAAACACTGACATTCTCCATCAAAAACCAAAACACACACTATGAAACACCAACAAACTCCATCAAACACTAAGATTTTCCACCAGACACCATAAAAGACCAACATTACGCTTCAAACACCAAGAATTTTCATGAAACTCCAACACACATCAAACACCACACTTCACCAAATACCAACACACTCCATCAAACACCAAGAGTTTCCACTAGAGACTATAAAACACCAACATTACCCCTCAAATACCAAGAATTTTCATGAAACACCAGCACACACCATTAAACACCAACACACGCCATCAAACACCAATGTTGTACACTGGGCACTCCAAGAAACCCCATAATTTTAATGTGGAAAAAGAAGAACAGAATAGGAAAAGCAAACCTCACCATTTTCCATCAAACACCAACAACAACCAACATTCAACTTACACTTCAACTTATTCTAGCATTCTTGAATTCCTCATCAAACACCCACTTTATCACACACACATTCCTCAACATTCTCCATCAAACACCAACATTCTCCATCACAGACCCATTTTCCTTAACACTCTCCAACAGTCAACTTCATTGTAATGCTGTTTGGTTTCAGAATTGATTCAAGTATTGGAGTATTTTAATTGTGTAATCACAGTATATCTGAACACCTGTGATACTCCTTGCATATTTAGGAGCTTGTTTGGAGAACATTTGCCTGGTGTCTTTTAGTCTTAAGGTGATCTCAGCTCCAGGAATCTGTGCCTCAGGGAATCTGCTTTGAGTTGAGTAGCTGAGGTGAGCAGCTGTTGGCTTGTGGTTGAGAAAAGCCTTTGAGGGAGTTGTACATTTTAGAGCATAGTAGGGCTTCAGTCCCCTGCTGCACATCATATGAGCATTTGCGTGTCTGTGTGTTTTTGTTGTCTGTGCTTGAGGCTCTTTTAGGGTCCTGTTGTGTTTCTTATAAACTCTGGGCTGTCCAGCAGTGTTTTATTCTTGCTCTCCCATTGTTAGTTTTTCTCCATGCTGCTATTTATTTTCACTGCCAAATGTCTTTCATTCCATTCTATAAGATTAACCATTAATATTTCAGCAGACTGCATTATGGGAAAGCAGCGTAGAAATATCTTACAGCTGCCATGAGTTTGTTTGACTTAAGATAAGACTCGGTGTGTTTCATTTCACTATCTCAGGAATATTTTGATATGCTACTGACTGCAGCAACAGGGTTTAGTGATTGTTCAGGCTCAAAACCTGGCAGTGAGAGACGCAATTTGTCCTTGTTTAGTGGAAAAAGAGAACTCTGAGTTATGCTTGACGCAATACAGTAGAAGGCTATCAAATAATGAAAAATTCCAAATTCTGACGGCCTCTTTGGACTCAGAAATGACAGTTTCCACATTTCACAGTGACATTAGTCACGCACATTATACTGACTTCTAGAAATTCAATATAAACATGGTCTCTTTAATAGAAAGAGGCAGTTTGACTGACATGGCAAACACACAGGATTATCTTGTGTACTCAGCACTAACTTCTTCAAACAAAACTCTAAGTACTTTTAAAGACGGGATTCCGCTAACTTTTTCAATCCAGTAACTATGTCTTGCTCCAGGTTGTTTTGCCGCTGAAAACTGAAGTTCAGAAAGCAAATCAAACTGCCACCTTCAAGATTCTGTCATGTGTCACCAGAAACATGTACAAAAGACTGAGACTACAGTACGTTCTTTTATTGCAGCTCTTCAGGGCAATAACAATAAAAATACAATTTATTGTGCAGCCCTATCCTACATCGACATTGCCTAAATGCAATAACATGAGTATTTGCAAAGGGGTCCATTAAAAACAAACAGACAGAATCATTCACCTTCGAACACCGTCATTCACAAACACTGACATTCATTATCAAATCGCAACATTCAGAAACACCATATTTACCACTAAACAGCAACACTTACAAACACCGACATTCATCAGCAAACAGCAACATTCACCAACAAAAACCAACATTCACCATCAACCACCAAAGAACACCAACATTCACCATCAACCACCAAAGAACACCAACATTCACCATCAAACACCAACGAACACCAATCAAACGTCAACAAATGCCAACATTCACCATCAAACACCACCAAACACTAACATTCACCATCAAACAACCACATCCACCATCTAACATCAACGTTCACAATCACCATCAGTCACCACCAAACTAACAAACACCAACATTTACCATCAAACACCAGTATTCATCATTAAACACCAATATTCACATTCAAAAACACTATCATTCACCATCAAACACCAACAACCATCAACATTCATCATCAAACACCAATATTCATCATTAAACCCCAATATTCACATTCAAAACCACTACCATTCACCATCAAGCATCAATAAACACCAACATTCACCTTCAAAACACCAACAAACACCAAAATTCACTATCAAACACTAATAAACATCAACATTCACCATCAAACACCAACACTCACCATTAAACACAGACAAACATCAACATTCACCATCAAACCAACAATATTCACATTCACTATCACTATAATTCACCATCAACCACCAACAGACCCCAAAAGTCACCATCACACACTAACAAACATTCCCCAACAGATACCATCATTCTCCATCAAACTACTGTATAGGCTGCAAGGCATGTTATTAGTTCATATTCATATTAAACTCAACGTCATGGTCATGTGAACAGATTTATGGAATTGCTAAGAATACATGTAATGCTTCCCTTAAATCTGGATAATAGTGTGTGAGGTAAAAAAAAAAAAAAAGTGCTGCCTTCATTGCCAGCTGCCTTCTGATGGAACACAATGACTTTTTCTCACTAGCTGTAGTGAGTGTGCTACAGTACACTACAGCTAGAGTGAGCTGGAGTGTCCCTGTATGTGTTCTCATTAAACTGAAGAGGATTGATTTATTAGCGTTATTGCTGTGTGAGGAGTGTGTGTGCTGAGAGTGTGATTGAAAGCCTGGAAGTGAAATTGGCAGCTCACATTTTCATTTTTGCTGTAGGGTCCCTAAGGACTCGTGAGCTGCCTGCAGATAAGACATCTTCAAGGAGCGAAATGTGTGTGTGTGTGTGTGTGTGTGAGAGAGAGAGAGAAAGAGATTGAGATTGTATGAATGTTTTACAACTCTTTGACATCATATAACCCTTTTAACAGGGTCACCTTTGAGGCCGCACTGAATCATATGTGTATATAAAGAAGAAAGGTGAAACTGTACATTAATATGACTTTAGAACTGCACGTGTCCCAAACCAGACCCTAGTCAATATTAAGATTACCTAATAATCCTCAGACAGCCTACTGGATCATAGCTAGTGTCCTATTGCAATGCATTATGGGATTTCAAGAGGGCTTTGGAAATTTCCGGTAAAGAATATTGCACTATAAATTAGCACTATAAATTTAAATGTTAAATATAAATGTAAATATTCAGAGATTATTTGCCTACAGTAATGTTTTTGCTGATTGTAAAACTGACTATCATTGCATGTTTCTATCCATCACCTCACTTCAATTTCAAAAAGGATTTTTTTTTTTTTTTTGGCTTTAAATTGATGCATATTCCCTAATGGTTTTCTATTCAGTGTAGATGCTCACTACATAGGGTATAACATAAAGGCACTGTTTGAATGGCATTTAATGAATAATTAAACAATACCTAAGAAAAAGGGTGGCACCAGTAAGTGTCTATTATTAGTGTTTTTCATATTTTAATATTGCTTTTTAGTTATTAGTTTTATTTAGAAAGTTGCTACATAATTTTAAAAATGAGACAATAAAGTGTGCCATAAAGTACATGCATTAAGAACTTCAGTACTAAAAGTCCCTAAAACATGGTATCTTTTAACTGTATTTTAAAAGATATTAATTTTAAAATATTGTAACCTATTAATTTGCATATGTTAAATATGTAAATATTATGAAAATGTAAATTAAATTGGAACAGGGAAATTTATTAGGCAGCACTGATATATAGAAAAATGGGTGTGATTCTAAAGTTTAAATAAATAAATAAAATAAAATAAAAAAGAAGTCCTGTATGCACTATTTACCCCAGTGAACACACCATAAGGTGTTGAGGGATGTTCGCTCTCAGACTCGTCCACCATCCAGAACCTCTCGCTGTCACCATCTGTCACACCACACGCTGCTCTCTGATTGGTCAACAGCTCAACCTAAATGAGCCAATCAGGAGCCAGGAGCCGAGAGACCATTGAGGAGGACAGGAAGAAAAGACAGACCTAATTATCATCACATGACATGGACCATCACGCTGCTTCTACCTCTCTCCCTCTGCCTCTCTCTTTTCCTTCCATCTTTCTCCTTCTCTCCCTCCTTCCTCTCCATCTCTCTCGCTCTTTACTCTCACTCTATCTTTCTTTTCCTTTCTCTCCCGTGATTATTGCCTTCCTCCTTTTTTCTCACACGTTCGTGTTTCTTGCTTCCTTTCTTTCTCTTCCTCCATCTCTTTCTATATTCCTCACTCTAAATCTGTTGCTGTCTCATTTCCATTCACATTGCCTCTCTCTACTTTGTTCTCTTCCTTTGACACCCTCTTTCACTTTTATGTCTCATCCTGCTCTTCTTTCATTCAGTCTGTCTCTCTGATTGTCTTTTTCCTTCTCATTGTCTCTCAGTTTGACACTTTAGCTTCATGCTTTTGTCTGTCTAGCAAAGAACTCAATCCTCAGAATTTAGTCCCTCTGTCTTTCTCTCTCTCTCTCATTTTACCATTCTATTTATTGATTTTTAGTCACTTTTACAGTAATTAGCGTAGAAGTCAGAATATAGCAAATCAGCACAGACAGGTTTGATATCTAAATGTTGCTTTTTGTTTAGCTAGGAGGCTAATGTAGCTAGCAAATAAGGGAGTTTAGCATTGTGCAAACTTCACATGTAGACATCTCGTCTCAATCAGACTTTGCTAATGTTGTTCCTAACACTATATCACAGACTGATATCTATAAAAATGGACTACAGGACATCACAGAGCTAAATCAGTCATAGCTCCATCTTGGGTCTGAATCGCTTTCTTCCTCAAGGCATATATCCAATTTCAATTTTTATTTGTATAGCGCTTTTAACAATGGACGTTGTCACAAAGCGGCTTTACAGAAATAAATACTTTCAGGATATAAATTGTAAATGTATGAATTTATCCCTAATGAGCAAACCAGTGGTGACAGTGGCAAGGAAAAACTCTCTGAGACGACATAAGGAAGAAACCTTGAGAGGAACCAGACTCAAAAGGGAACCCATCCTCATCTGGGTGATAACGGATAGCGCAATTATAAATAATTCCCTTCTATAACTGTGTGTTACATGGACAAATAGTGCAATTGTGTAACCAGGAAATTCATTACAGTTTTCACATGAAGTCTGGTTTGTCGAACCTATTCACTGTCCACTGATGGAGACCTGAGTGCAAAACTGCTTGAGGCAACCTCAGCCCCAAAGCCACCACAGCAATCACAGTCCCAAATAATCACAGAATATATCAGTACAACTCCCCATGTGACCCACAGTCCAAAGCCATCTCTACGGTATCCAAGCGGCACCATCCCCAGCAATCCCAATGATCTTCAGGGCCGTCCATGTGGGGCTATCCCCAGCAGCAGCGAGCGATCTCCAACCGATTAGAACTCCAATCAGAAGTAGGGCTTCAGGATATGCTATGACTGCACACCAGCATCAGTTTGAAGACAGAATTGTATGTTAGAAATGATTTGGGTGATAATATAGTACTAATTTGATCTGTATATTCATCCGAGTGTGTGGTGATTTGTGCGAATATGTAGATTGCACAATGCTAAATGTAAAGAAAGCTACTGTATAAGACTCCTTGTACTTGTTAGCTACTTTAGCATTTTAGCTGCAGTGGAAAAGTAAAGAAGCAAATTGAAGAAGAAGGTTTTGGCGGATGGACTGCATTTGTGATTGGGGAGGAATGTGTACTGTTTCTTCTCTCATGAAGAGAAGTATTGTAAATACCCACATGCTAACATGGTTTTATTCAGCACTCTTATTCAGCTAGAATAAAAAAAAATCAAATATATTTGTTCATGAGAGAGTTTTTTCCTGAGGAAATGTCAGGTAAAATGATCTGCAGCATTTATTTATTAATTACTGTTCTCATATTTATATACAGAACGAAATGTTAAAGCAGGGTCTCATGCTAATGCTACGGTTAAACAGGGTCCATATGAATGGATCGCTCTTGTGGCACTCACACCTTTGAAAGTCGAGATTTTTTGGTTTATAACACTGACCGATTCATGGGTTTTGTGTAGCAATGTAGACTTTTCTCAATACGGCACAGCTTGTGGATGTTCAATTTGAGGACAATGCTAATTTTAATCTTTTTAACTCATTTGCTAACGCATCTGAAGGAAACATTCTGAAAGTTTTCACTCGTTTCCAGTGACATTCTGCTTTTACGTTGATTTAATGGCTATGTGCTAGCTAATTACACTGTTGTTGTGCCTCAGTTCTAAGCTAGCTTAAGCTTGCTAGCATAGCGACACAAGTCCATTTGAGCCCACCATTACACACAGCACATGATACCAAACAACTAAATAAAAACAATGTGTGCTAAGCAACACACAATACACTCAGTGTCACATAGACTGAGTGGATCTGCACATTACCATAACTCGATAAACCATAGGGAGAAGGGTGTGCATGTGTGTGTGTGTGTGTGTGTGTGTGTGTGTGTCATTCTCTTGCTCTCTGCTCAGGTCCCCAAAGGAATGTGGGTAAATATTATCCATAAGTCAGAAAGGCCTGTGCATGTCAAAGGCCATGGTGTCGAAAGGCCATAGTGTCAGTTAGAGGATTCCACAGATGTGTGTGTGTGTGTGTGTGTGATTAATCTTTAAGAGCCAAGTCATGCCTTCTTCTGCTAAATGACTACGTGATAATCAGCTGAGCTTTGTTCTAGTTTTAAGAAAAATATTCTTATTTTTCTGTTCAGAAAATATAAAATTAACATTTCCTGTCACGTTAATGAGAACAACAGCAAATAACAACAACAACAACAACAACAATGTAAAGCTATCGTTAGCAGTAATGTAACCATGTAGCCTAGCTAGGTTAAACATCATGAAAAATTGCAGTTTGTCATAGATTTGATCATTAATTGATAATCGTTCGATGAAAACAGTTAACCAAGCCAAATGCGAAATCTGTGTTTTATAAACATTGGATTAAATCTGTTATCAGAGTGTGAATCGATATGGACACCAAGACTTTATCCGAATGAAATGTTTTATTCAGCATTATAATATATGCATTCACTTAATCTCATATCTTCTGCTTTTTTGCATCTGTGCATGTGTGAACACAAGCTTGTATAGAAGAGGTGCACCACAGAGTCTACCATTAAAAGTGTGCAGTAGGGGTGGAACCCAAATACAAACACGTTCCAACTGAACAGAAGATGCGTCTTAAATGAATATGAATACAGAAATACAGATACGAAAAATAGGGGGAATATTCCGTTTTGTTTTGTTTTTAAATACTTGCCAGTTTTAGGGACTGGGATCCCACCAGAAGAAACATTTACTTTACTGTAGTGTTGAGCTTTAAAGAGCAATTCATAGGCAGGGTTGCCAGGTTTCACTGAAATTTCTACCCCAACTAAAACTCGACTTGAAACCTGCCCAAAATGTTCAGGAAAAGGTTGATGTATTTTTCTTCTTTTTCTTAGTTTTTTCAGGGGAAACGAGTTAACAGTACAGTTAAGAGTTAACAGTTAACAGTGTATGTTTCTGATTTGCAGTATATATCTGCAATATGTAATTAAATAAATAGATAGATAGATAAGTAAATAAATACAGTTTCTTGATTAAAAAAAACGGTTTCTTGATTTGGGAGCAACATGTTGTTTTAAAACTTAGTTAGCTTGCTTAATTTATCACATTAGACAGAAGATGTCCAGAAAGTGCCAGAATAAAGTTCTGCAAATTGTTATTTATTGTTAAAATTTGTGAACGGAAAAATTATTATTTTTTTCCCCCAGCAGCTCTGGTTTTTTTTTTGTTTTTTTTTGAGTGTTTTTCAGTGTTTCTAGGGCATAGTGGTAGGGATAGTGGTAACCCTTCTGGTACAGACCACGCCCACTTTCGGATTGTTTAAAATCTGAATACATATATATGAATATTTTGAACACTAAACAGATCCAGATCCAGATGACGGCGTTACATTACCCCCCTAGTGTACAGTATGTCATGGAGTTTTTTCCTTATCACATTACTAAAGTATCTGAATTTTATATAATGCGGTGTTGATGGATATGAGAACGTCCTGGTGAATGGAGAGTAAATCCTTTGACTCTGTAATAAAGCACCGTACTGGACTTTACGTATATTGGTAAATGGAAAGTGATGTCTTTTTTAAGAAATATAATTCGAATAAAATGTGTATTAGTGCTTGATATCTGATAAATAAATGAACAGTTCTTAATAGTGAACTCAGATTTCAGACCCAGCTTTATGGAGGGGAACTGGGCGGGTCCGTGTGTCTGTGTGTGTGTGTGTGTTGGAGAGGGGTTGAAGAGGAACATAGAAAACAAACAGGCAGAACATGACTGGAATGCTTCCTCCTCCCCAGTGATCTCATTATAGACAGAGAGGCAGAACTAGGGAAAGTGTGCACTGAGTCGTGCCCTTTTTCAGCAGAGTGATTGAAAACACAGCCGATTGTTTGAAACTGTAAAAACTTTACAGAGAAAAGTTAAGGTTTGGCAGATCCTGTGCACATACCTAAAATGAAACCTGTGTGTGTGCGTGTGTGTTCGCATGTGTGTGTGTAAAACACTTGTTCTTTTCCCAGCAGGAGAGTCGAGACAGAGCTGCGGGAAAGAGGAGGAGAGGAATCTCAGAAACTCAGTTTAACCACTAGCACGCTCTTATATATAAACACAGCTTTACATAATAATGGAAATATTGAAGAATATTACTGCAATTGATGGACTATAAGATCTGTTTTGAGACTTATTCATCTATGCAATCTGTGTTATATGTAAGATTAGCACTTATCAAAGCTTCCTGATATCAGAAAATAACGGATGAGGAAGAAAAACCACCGATGATGCAATGCTTACTTAGAACAGTTTGGAAAATTTTTAAAAAATACAGCCTTTGTGGATGTTCTGCTTCCTCATAATTGAATATTATGTAAATAATAAACTCAGAAGTGTTATTTAGCTAACTTTTTGGTCCCTTCTTCTGCTTTTAACATGATTGTTGCTATGGCTACGTCTCATACAGTGTGATTTTGATCTGTTTTTGTCGCTTTTCATATAAATAATACATACATAATTTCTTTCTGCGTAATCAGAATGATTATTTTAATTGCAACAGTGAAGTGTAAATACAAGCCTAGCATAAACTGGTATTTATTGTTGTTGTCATGGTTACAATCCAACATGATTATGTAGTATGAGGAACAGTGGGCCGATCTCCACCCTGTGTGCGTGGAGTTTGTATGTTCTCCCTGTGCTTCGGGGGTTTCCTCCGGGTTCTCCACTTTCCTCCTCCAGTCCAAAGACATGCGTTGTTTGCTGATTGGCATTTCCAAATTGTCTGTAGGGGGTGAATGGGTGTGTGTGTGTGTGTGCGATTGTGCCCTGTGATGGGTTG
>CM040458.1:25036070-25137588 GCA_022758105.1 Pangasianodon gigas | reverse complement strand
AGTTGTGAGATATAAAATCACAATTGTGTGATGTTAACTCAATTATGAGATAAAACATTGCAACTGTGTGACATTAACTCGCAGTCACAAGATAAAAAAGTTGCAGTTGAGTGATATTAACTCTCAATTACGAGATAAAAAGTTGCAATTGTGAAATACTTACTCAGAGTTGTGAGATATAAAATCACAATTGTGTGATATTAACTCGCGGACACAGGATTAAAAAAGTTGCGATTGAGTGACTAACTCGCATTTGAGATAAAAAGTCACAATTGAGCGATGATAACTCAATTACAAGATATCAACTTGCAATTACAAGATCAAAAAGTTGCAGTTGAGTGATATTAACTCTCAATTACGAGATAAAAAGTTGCAATTATGAAATACTTAGAGTTGTGAGATATAAAATCACAACCATGTGATACTAACTCGCAGTCACAAGATTAAAAAGTTGCGATTGAGTGACTTTAACTCGCAATTATGCGATAAAAAGTCACAAATGAGCGATGATAACTCAATTACAAGATATTAACTTGAAATTACAAGACAAAAAAAAGTCACAATTGAGCGATAACTTGCAATTGCAGGATTAAAAGTTGCAATTGTGAAATATTTATTTGGAGTTGCAAGAAGTAAAGTCAAAAGTGAGCGATATCAACTGACAATTATGTGATAAAAAGTCACAGTTATGTGATATTATGTTGCAATTGCAAGATAAATCTGCATAATATTTTCTCATGTGGCGGTAAAAAGCTTCAATACCAGGTTCATACAGACACTTTAAAATAAACACTTTAAACAGGTGTCGTACTTTAAACAGCTGAATTCAGGCACTTCCTGCAGGCTCTAAGGGGTTTTTGGAACAGTTTTAGAGCTAATGTTTGAACTAAAAGAAAAGTCTTCAGGCCTTTCAGGGACTTTTGGCACAATTTCTTCAGGAAGGTTCAGGGCAATTTGTAACCACACAGAGCAGTTTTTGGGCTGCTTGAGGCACTTTTGGGATATTCGAAGACTTTTAAAAGCAGTTATTTGGGCCTGATGTTTCTTTTGTTTTCTTTTTAGGACCTAATAAGGAAGTTTTGGGATAATTAGTGACAATTAACTTTTGTTACTTGGCCAATTATCAGATTGTTTGGGGTGGATTTTTAATCGGTTTTTAATTTTAAGAGGTCACCATTCAAGGATATTTTGTGGGATTTTTCACATTGTCTCAGGCTAGTTTTTGGCAGTTTTTCCTCAAAATGTCTATGCTTTGGGCTGACCTTTCAATCAAATCAGTGTTATTGTGACATAAATTGGGGATTTCTTGGTAGCATTTGTAATAATTTTTGGACTTTCTTTGGCTTTCAAAACCTTTTGGTACAATTCTCCAGGGGTTCATGGAAATTTTGTAAACGTGAAGTTTTAAAACTGTTTGGTACAAATTTGCTCGAAAAAGATAGTACTGGAGACATTTGAGTTTTCTCAAAGAAGCAGTTCATAGAGAACATTTTGGCCCTGAACTGTTTTTTTTCCACACAGCCCAAGTTCTCGGGTGATCCCTTTTGGGTAATTTTGGGATTTTAGTGCCCTATTCGCAGACATTCCTGGTACTTTAGGGACAACGTTTGGTTAATTTGCGTATTTCCGGGCCTATTTTGGAGTGTTGGGGGCCGTTATGTGAGACTAATTTATTTCTCTCTCTCTTTCTGTGGTTTTTCCTTTCTTTATTGTGTTAGATGTTGGCCTGCAGTACAGGAAGTGCCTGTTTTGTTTTTCGTACCTCCTTCCTGCTGGCTGACCGCTCTATTATGTTGTGGTGTGTTTTGTGGTGTGTATGCCTGTGTGTGTCTGTTTGTGTGTGTGTATGCTGAGCACATGGAGGAAAAGGAAGAGGCCTTGTAGTACAGGAAAAGACTATTTACTGTTACACTGGGTCAGTAACTACAACTGGAGCGTCACCGCACAAATACACACACACATGCACACGTATACACGCACACACACACACACACAGAAAGACTGAATTGGTAATAGAGAGAGAGAAAGACACACCAGGTTTCCCTCCATTGGATTTTATGCAAAAGAAATTGATTAGCGCTTTGAAATGGTTGCCAGTGTAAGTAATGGAAACATTTTTACAAATATTGCCATTTTTCCCTTTCATATGTAGCTTGAAATGATGAATGTTTTTGACTGGAAAATACTGAAATCATATATTAATGAAAAGGCAGGACAGTAGTAGAGCAGTGAAGCTTGACTTAGAAGGCACACGACTTAGTTTAGTTCTAGAAAATAATGTGATGTTTATATTAGGACTGGGCGATCTCATGATATAATATAGATATTGTGAAAAATTATATCACAACACTCTTTTGAGATATTATGGGTATCAGAATATTTTTTTTATGTATTAACTGTCACGTCAGCACTGGATTTAGCCATGACCTGGAACAACTGCTGTCACATTCACACTCATACTGATCACACACACGTGGACTTAATCACACACGCATCTTTATAAAGCCGGGGCTCACACATGCACGATGCGAAGTCTTGTTCTTGATTTATTTCATGTTGATTCCAAGCCTTTGTATTTTGTGCATGGTATTTGGTTTTGATCTTGTTTCTGGTTTTGTCCTCTGAAAGTCTGTTTGTTGATTGCTTGACCCTTTTTTTTTTTTTTTTTGGACACTGATATTGTTTGCAGATTTGGATTTGTTTCCCTTTTGCAAGAAATTCACCCTGCGCTTGCAACAGTTTCTGCCTCCTGACATTGATAGCAATTACAAACTCTGGAAGCAGCTGATTTGATGTAGAAGTTTTCTACTGTTTTGAGTCTTTAAAATCTTAAAATGAGAAAATTAAAAAATAAACTCATTTTTATTACTAGCATATTGCTTGCAGTTTGTTAGCAAACAGATATATCATGATTTATATTGTTTATCATAGAAATGCCATCAAATATCATGATATGGTATCATCCACCCATAGTTTATATTAGATAGTGAACTATGACAAGATCAGTTTCTTATCATTTCATGTGATGTGTGGCTTGATTTCTGTGCTGATATCTTTTTTTTTATGTTTTTACACTGCAGAGATTCACTGAGACTAATCTAAAAAAGATTAGATTAGAAACTGGCTCAGATTAATCATTTGTCGGTCAAATACAGTCTGATTTCAGTGTCTGATTTCGGTCTTCAATCAATCTCTAATTGTTCCTCTGAACCTGCTTAATGACTTTGTGTGTGTGTGTGTGTGTGTGTGTGTGCGTGCACGCATGCTCGGGATTCTTTGTCAGTCACAGCTGTTTTATGTATAAACTCATATCTATTAGTGCGACGTCTGTAAAAATGGAGATTTACATTTACGGCATTTGACAGATGCTCTTATCTAGCATGTCTTACAGAAGTGCTTTGAAGTCTCTATCAGTAAATACATCCTCATACTGGTTCACGAGGTCAGGAACTAAGACTAAAAACCCTGTTGGGGAGGTGTTATACAGGGTGTCCCAAAAGTCTCCATACATAGGGGACTACGTACGCCAGCACCACATCGGTTGTGCCTTTGTCAGTGGATGTTTGTGGACGTCCACTTCTCGCTTGGTCCACAACACTTCCAGTCTTTTTGAATTAGTTAATAAGTTTGGCAAGAGTGTTATGTGTGTTGTGCTTGCCATGTTTCCTGTTAAAGTCCATCGCAACCTTGCGACAGCTTCCTGATCCAGCCATGAGAATGATTTCAATATGTTCTACTTTTGTCAAAGGCATTCTTAAAGGCTATCTGAAAAACAAATATAATATAAGCTAAGTATGAAAACGTTTGGAAGACATTTTGCTAAAAAGTGTTAATTTCCCCTATGTACGGAGACATTTGGGACACCCTGTAGTATGAAAAATACACAACGCAATTTTTTTAAATAATAAAATGCTTTAACTTAAGTACTTCATGAAGAATTTCCTCTTGGGATCAATCAAGTGTTATCTTAAGAAGAGAGGATGAGTTGAGTGTCATTGGCATAGCAGTGGTATGAAAACCCATGTAGGGATATGACCTCACTGAAAGATTGAGTACAGAGGGACAACAGAAGAGGACCAAGCACTGAGCCTTGTGGGACACCAGTCAAGAATCTGCATGGAGCAGATGTGGATCTCCTCCATGTCACTTAAAATGATCGACCGTCCAGGTAGGAAGCAAACTACTGTCATGGTGTGCCATGAATTCCAAGGCTCGTGAGGATGGATAAGAGAGTCTTGTGGTTGACCGCTGAAAGGTCGAAGAGGATGAGGACTGATGACAGTTTGGCTGACCTAGCAGCATGGAGCTTCTTAGTGATGGCCCCAAGGGCAGGTTCTGTGGAATGTGCCGCCAGACTGGTTAGGATCTTGGAGATTATTCTGTGAGAGATAGAGAGACAGTTGATTGTAGATGGTGTGTTTGAGGATTTTAGAAAGAAAAGAGAGAAGTAATACCGGTCAGTAGTTGCAAACTTCTGAGGGATCGCGAGTGGATTTCTTCAGGAGGGGAATAACCCTTGAATGCAGTTGGTACATGACCAGCGGTGAAGGTGAGGAGGTCTTGTGAGATGGTCTGGAGCATTGCAGAAGGGATGGGATCCAACGGGCAGGTGGTGGGATTGCAAGACAGGATGACTTGCAGGAACTCTTCTGTTGGTAGAGAAGAAAAATGTGTCAGAGATAGAGAAGGGGAATCCTGAACACGTAGTGTAGGAGTTGGGGTAGGAGTGAAGGTCTGGCAGGTTTTTTTTATCTTCCCTTCAGTGAAGGTTGTCATCAGCAGTCAGGGAGGATGGTGACGAAAAGATGTTGTGGAGCTTGCAAGGATCTTGTTCAGAAGTTTCCAGCTTTTCCTTGAAAAAGGCAGTCTGAGCAGAAGTTACATCAGATGAGAACTTGGACAGGAGAGAGCAGCATGAGATCTATATCGAGTTGTGATTTCCTCCACTTTGTCTCTGCTGCTGTGGTGTTATTAATACTCTGTCTGTTATAATGAGAACTAAGAGCAGAACTCTGAGTGAACGCTGATCTCCTGGGAGTCATCTAGCCAAGCCCTGTGTGTGTGTGTGTGTGTGTGTGTGTGTGTGTGTGTGTGTGTGTATACAGTGAGATTGCTTCCATGTCTCCCAGTGTGCAAGTAATCACCCTCCTCCTCCTCAGAGTCTTGCTGCACCATCACACACTGAGAGAGAGACATGGAGAGCAATTATTAATATTATTTTTAGTATTCTTGCCATAATTATCATCACTGCTGCTATTTTTGCCAATTTTAATTTATTTTAAATAAAATGATTTATATATATATATATATATATATATATATATATATATATATATATATATATATATATATATATATTAATATATATATTTTAAATCAGTGATTTAAGTCTAAAAGATAGGACAGTATCTACATAGGAAAAGTTCTCTGTTCTTTCTTTAGACTTGGATTAACCAGGTTTTTTTGGGCAGTCTATTCAGTTTTTCTTGGGTAGAAAAACTCTTGATGCAGGAGTTTTTCAGAAGTATTTAGACCACGCCTTTCCAGAAACCCAAAATTTCCTTTGAGCGTCAAAAACATGGTGATAAAAAATGCAGAGTAAAGTAAAATAAAACATGGGTAAAATGTTATCAGTGCATTTTAATGTAGCATAAAGGCATTAAAGCGAGCCAATTTAATATAATTAAAAATAAATAATGTTTAGACTAATATTAAAATAAAATTTGAATTTTAAAATAGATTAAGAAATATATAATATTTTGAGTTTTGTTGTCCTGATTGGTCCTAGTCATTATAATCACGTTAGATTGCTATTTTTGCAGATTTGTTTCGAACTGGACTTCACACACACATTAATTGGCAGTCTGTAAAACAGCATTGTAGTATACAGCACATCCTAATTATAACGGATAGGCAATTTTTCAATTTTTCTCATAATGAGCTGAAAGTCTCACCACTGAGATCTCCAGAGAGCAAGAAGGACTGTTTGTTAGCAACGCTGCCAGAAAGCGTAAGGTCTTAAGCAGGGGTGAAAAACACTGTGGTCGCTTTTGCAAGTTTCAGAAGAAGCGTAGGCGATTAATCTGATTTTTTTTTTCACAGTATCCTATGAATATATTTAATTTTGCTTATAAATGCCATTCCATGGCATTTATTTATTCCATGGCATTTATGTGTGTGTATTTGTTGTAGGGCTTGTGGCAAGTTTCACTTGAGTAGGTGACATTCCCATAATATGTCAGTATATCAGCTGTATCTATGCTAAGAACCGAATATCTTATCTAAAATCCCCAGAAGCGTCACTTACCTGACCTTTTAAATGTCATCTATATTTTATTTCTCTACGTTTTAAACTTGGTTTTGGTTTGGTTTCGGCAGGAGCCCACATCCTGAAGTGTCTCCATACTGAAATAAAAGTGTGAAACCTCTTTTCCCACAGGATATGACGGAATGTTTACCAACACGTCCATTCGGACAGGATATAGTATACATCAGACAGGATATAGTATACATCCTGGGGTTGTATTTATGGGCCCTTTATAGTAGGGGATGAAAAAAAATGGCATAATCTTTTCAGACAGAGGAACACATAGTCTATTAAAAAAAAAGAAGTACTGACTATATATATAAAGCATATACTCCACACAAAAAGCACAAAAAGTCAACCTTACCATGGAAAAAGAAAGTTGTGATTACAGAAACATCACTGCTTTTAAAATGTTTACTAAGGTATATTTCATTGTATTTAACTTCTCCGGTTGAATTATAGAGAAAATTGTATCATTTACATGGAGCACTGGTTCAGACATAACATATCCATAACACCAGTTTTTTTTTTTTCTTAAAGATGTATTCCCAAAACATGCAATAGTTTCAAATCTATACTTTTTGTGTTCATTTAAGTCTCCTTCATGTTATACATATGATGCTTTCTGCGATTTTCTTTAAAATTCACAGTTTGTAGAAAATGTGTATTCTCCCACAAGAGTTTGTTCGTTTGATGTCACACGTCCCTAACGCTGATAAACCGCTGTGGATCTGAAACAGCTAAATCAATACATGAGGTTTTAAGATCAGTCTGCATTGTCCTGAAGAGGTTAAATGACAACATATGCAGATTGACGAATTGATTGTCTGCTGCGAGACATTTTGTTAGCCAGTGTGAGTGCAGATGTCACATCTGCAATGCTGGAATTGCCCGAAACGAATCCAGAATGAATAGAGCTTAAGTCTGTGGTTAAATCTGAGGTCTGGATGTAGTTGTGTATGCCTTCTATATCTATATATCTGTTTATAAATTATATAGCCATATGTCTGTATATCATAAGAAGACCATATATCTGTTCTCAAAGTGGGATCTGGGGACCCCTAGGGGTTCGTGATGCATTTCCAGTGAGTCCCTGACTGTATTACTATTATTATTATTATTATTATTAATTCACATGACAGTGTTGGAGATTACTATCAACTAGTATCAGAGTCGTTATGGTTATCATTTTGTTATCATAGAGATAAGTCTAATTGACTGGTCACTAGAAATTCAGGGGCTTAATCTAAAAAAAAATTCTTAGTAAATAATGTTTATTTTAATGGCAATTTTAATAAAACCGGGAAGGGACACTAATATGATAAACACTGTTTCAAATCTCCATCTAGATGAATGGAAAGTTCAGGAATAAGCACTAATGGCTTGAAAAATTCATATGATGGTACATATTTACACTTTTGTTCTTAAGACTAAGTCTGTGCTTGTGATCATAAGGGTGTTTCTGGAAAGTCTTTAGCTCTAGAAAGGGTTCACTAGATGCAAAATATATATATAAAATATAACTCCTGCTCTATACGAGCTCTGAGCAACGCTGAATACAGAGCGAACATGTCTCTGCTTATTATCATGCTCCTATTTTATGCTTCTTGTTTCTCTGATTTCTTATTTCTCTCCATCAACCCCTGAGTGCTTTCACAGCTGGCCCTTTCACTCTCTCTCCTCTCATCCTTCTTTCTCTCTCTTATTTCCGCTCTCCTTTCTTTTACATTCTTCTGTTGCCCTCTCTCATCCACTCCCTACTTCTGTCTCTCTCTCTCTCTCTCACACACACACACACACACGTGCTACTTCTCTCATTCTATCTTTCCCCTTTTCTTGATTTTCCTCCCTCTTTCTACCTCATTGAGTCTCATCTCCTTTTCTCATCTCTCTTCCTCTTTAGTTCCCTGTGTCTTTCTTGTTTCCTGTCTGTCTTTTCTTTCACATCTACAGATTCTCTCCTTCTCTTCCTATCCCACATGCTTCCCTCTCTTGCTCTCGCTAATCCCTTCCCTTACTCCTGCTTTTTCATTCTCTACCATCCCTCTTTCTTTACATTTTCCTTTCATATTCTCTCTCACTGCTCCTTCTATCTCCAAAAATCAACTATCATTTTATCTTTTGTTCTCTCTCTCTCTGTCTCGCGCTCTCTGTTTATTGGATTCCTCTTTGTCTTTCCCTCTCTTTCTCATCTCTCTGCTCTCTGTACCCTAATTTTTATTCACTCCCTTTTTCTCTTTTCCTCTCCTTCACATCCCCACGTCCTCCTCAGTGTTGACTCACTCTCACAGTCTCTGTGTGTGGCTGTGTAAGCATTCAGCTCAGGATCCCCGATATTATTAATATTCACTCATTCATACTCATCCATTCATGTTTACTCATTCATACTTATTTAATCATATTTACCCATTCATACTCATCCGTTCATATTCACTCATTCATACACATTCACTCATATTATCTTATTCATATTCTGTCATATTCACTCATTCATACATATCCATTCCAATTTACTCATTTATACTCATTCAATATTATTCACTTATTCATTCTCATTCATTCATATGCACACATTCACACTCCTTCATTCCTATTCACTCATTCATGCTGAACATCTGTACGCATCATCTGTATGTGAAAGGCATGGTGTGTGTCACTGTCTCTGAGTGAGAGAGCGCGCGATGGAGGTGAGTGAAAGGACAGGTATATGAGAGAGAAAGAGAAAGAAAGAGAGAGGTGTGAGTGAAAGAGGAGTGTATGAAAGATGGGCATGGAGAATGGAAGAAAAAGGAATGGAGAAGTAGAAAGATGGGAAAGAAAGGGAGATGGAGGGGACAGATAAAGAATGTGATAGGGAGGGAGAGGAAGGGATGAGAGAAGGAATGAGAGAGAGCGAGACGTGGTGGATGAATGGATAATCAGAGGGGAGGTCTGGGTTTTGTGTCCATCGCACAGTGTCACCATTGTTTTCCTCTCATTTAGCTGTAATTGATGTGCAGCTATTCACTACTCTTGCCCATTCATTATGCTAGCTGATGGCTGAACACACACACACATACACACACACACATACACAGAAGCCAATTGAATGTCACAGTTTTTCATCAGGAAAAATAATTATAGATACATTAACACAACTCTTATTGATCTGTGTCCAGCTGTCTATGTGTTTCCACGAGGTATCAAATAATTTTGGTGAAGATCAGACAAGTGTGTGATTCTTCTTGGGTACCTACAGGACATGTTGTGCGCCCCCATGGCGACCCCACGTTGTGTGAGTGGTTTGCCAACAATATTTTCCCAGCCTGCAAGCTGTTGCAGATGCTCTGATATTTTCAGCCATGTTGATATTCTTGGTGATGAATCTTGTAGCAAGACCAGCGATGAGCAACAGCCGATGAGAGTCCGAGAGGAGGCGGGAACATCAGAATCCAGTTCTTTCCATCCATTTGTGGGGGAATATTGCATCTATAAGAAATTATTTATCATTTGATACCCAAACGGTTGTTAGGAACAACCAAAATAAAAACAAACATACATGATTCCTGGCAATGCACAGTATAGCGACAAATAGCTACATTTATTTATACTATACCTCCAGTTCTCTTTGCAGAACAGACAATCCTCACTGCCTGCATCTCCCCAACTAATCCTTCCTCCGCATTTCTGTCTTATTTCTCTTTTTCCTTGCTTCTGTAGAGAATAGTGCCGAAATGACCAGGATAGTGACCATGATCAATTGCTCTTGACAAAGTCACATGATAAACAGCTCTCGCATTTATTTTTGTCAGGGATCTCTCCAGGTTAAAGGCTGTGTAGGGTGTGAGCCTCGTCTGTAATTGCTCGTTTAGTGTCCACTTGGCATTATGCTGAGTCTCCCAACTATTAGACCAGTGCTTGCACCTTAATACTCATAAACTCCTAATTCTTACAACTCCTAACTGATGAACGAGTGCCCTTTGATACTCAACCCTTAATGCATAAACCATTAACGCTTAGACTTCTAATGCTGAAACTTCTCATTTTTGCACCCACCAGTGCTTGGACCCCTAATGAGGCGTGAAAATCACTCTCACACCTATTGATTTCTCCTTCAGTGCCTGAGCAGAGGCTCCTGCCACCTGGGCATGTGTGTGAAAGTATGTGACTTTGTGTGTTTGTGTGTGACTAAAAACAGTAGTGTACATAAAGTGTTAAACTTCCTGTGGTGTGTCATGTTGCTGTTTTTTCGCAGTCTAGCTCATTTCTCCTGCTGCTTTCGCTGGCGCTTGTGAGAAAATCAAACTGAGAGAGAAAAAGTGTGTAAGTGCTAATGTGTGTGTGTGTGTGTGTGTGTGTGTGTGTGTGTGTGTGAGAGAGAGAGAGAGAGAGAGAGAGAGAGAGAGATAGGATAGAAGTATAATTGGAAGTAACAATGATATAAACCACAATATATAATGTGTGTGGGTGTGTGTGTGGGTGTGTGTGTTTGTGAGAGAGAGTGAGAGAGAGAGATAGGATAGAGGGATAATTGGAGGTAACAATGATATAAACCATGATATATTGTGTGTGTGTGTGTGTGTGTGTGTGAGAGAGAGAGAGAGAGAGAGAGAGAGAGAGACGTCACTGTGGTAACTGCGTAATGGATGTGTTTTGTTTTGGCAGTTTGGACAGTGCCGAGTGTTAAGGTCAAATGAGGGTCAGATTCCATGCAGAGCCTCTGTCACACACACACACACACACACACACGCACACACGAACACACATCTCACACTCACACTTTCCTGAAGGAGATATTATTCTCTCTCTTGTCCACCTTAACAAGGACACATTTAAAACACATACATTTGTCCATGGTGTCCTTCGCTCCTCACCTTCAGTCATGAATTTTTCCAAAACACTCTCTAAACTGCTGATGTGTATGATCCTGTGATAGGCCTTTGATTGTCCCAGCTCTTGCACATTCAAAATTGAGGACGAGTTTATTTGAATGGTTACTTGAGTAGGCAGCATTTTTGGGCAGTGTTTGGTCTACTGAGACAACGTGTGTCAAGGGAATGAGTTATTAATCTCTGGAGATTTTCACTCTTTAGAGAGCCTCCCTTCATAAAAAAGCTTTTATCCGAACCACAGCCCTGTCAGAGTTGATGGATGCCTGCACGTGAGAGCTGACACAGAGCTTTTACCACAGAGAGAGAACGTCTGTAAGAGAAAGAACACGCAGAAACAGTCAGAGAATAATATGATCCATTATTATTACTGCTCTTTTTTTGTTGTTATATTTACACACTCTCACCTGGACCAAATTGTCTGTCATTAATAAAAAAAAAAAAGCCTAAATTAAATTTTAATGAACTGAGAGAGGGAATTAAAAAGAGAATGGAGATGAGAAACACTGCAAGAAGGAGTACAAGAGAAAGGAGAGGAAAGTATGAAAAGAGACAAATGAAGTCAGAAATTGCATCTCACCAACAAATACAAATATTAGTCATACAGTAAGTCAGCCACTTACAGCCTACACAGAAACTCTGTATAAATCATTTAGACTTCAGATAAATTGAAGGTATTGATTCTTTTCTGTTTAAAGATATTTTAAAATTCTTCTGGTTTAGGTTGTGACTGTAATGCTGCTCAGTTCACTCTTTCATTCCTCTTCAGGCAGTGCTTGATCTTGGTCAAGGTCGCAGTGGATATGTGGCCTATTATAGGAACACTGGGTGCGAGGCAGGAATGCACCCTGAGTGGGACCCCAGTCCATCGCAAGGCACCATGCACACACACATTAGTGTATTTTGTAAAATGATAGCTAAACATTTAGCTGAGCAAGAATCTGCTATCGTTAATTAATGCACTAAATACTGAATAATCCCAATAATGACCTTGGCAGATACTGATACTGGCATTGTCTCTGTCTCTGTTTGAGAACTATTGACTGATCTGTTTGTGTCCCAGTTGTTTCACTGGAATGGTTTTCCCAGCATCCCTCTCCACTGCTTTGTTTCAGGGTGTTTGTAATTCTCTGCTTTGTGAGCGTGTCAGAAGCCGCTGGCGATTCTTCAGCATTGTCAGTCTCTGAATCAATATGCCTTTTGTTGTGGAATATACGGCTCTTCACGCTGCGTTTTCGTGTTTTCATTTTGGTCAGAGGGGAAAAAAGGAGATTAAACATCTCACTGCAATACCTCAAAGTCACGGCAGTGTTTCAGACACAACGTTAAATCTCCAACAGCTGTGTTTAGCCCACAAGAGGACAGTCTGTGTATGTGTGCTAAATCCATTACTTGTTTTATTTTCTGATTTATACTTCCATCCATTCATCATTTATTCATCCATCCATTTATTAATCCATCCATCCATACACACATACATTATTAGCTCAGGCTAATAAAGAGATTTCATCCATCAGTCAAAGAAATGGGTGGATGAATGAATGACGGAACGGGTAGATGGATATCTACCCATTCACTCATTCATCCATCCACCCATTTTCCATCCAAACATCCGTTCACCCAATCACCATTCATACTTTGACTCCAACTAGCCTTTTTTAGTATAGCTTAACCTAATAAGGACACATCCATCCATCCATCTAACTATCTGTACAGAACATCTTGTTTATTCATCTATCCAAACATCCATCCATCCATCCATCTGTACAAAACATTTCAGCCAACCATCAATTCAATCATCTATCCCCTAACCAATCAAACATTCCCTTACCAATCTGTATTGTAGTTCAACTTATTGAAGACCCATCCATCCATCCATCCATTCCCATACCATTTTACCCCTCTCAAGCCACACAATTTCTTTACTGTAGCTCAACATAATTAGGACATATCCATCTATTTACCCAACCAGTCTTCCGTTCATCCATGCATTTCAACTATTTAACCACTCACATTCCATAGATTTTCTGTACCATACTTAACCCCCAATAAAAAGACTTCCATTCATCCATCCATCCATCAATCCATCCATCTATGCCTGCATCCGTCCAGTCTTTCAACCATCCACTCATTTTCCATCAAAACATCCAATTTACCACAATACCGTTCAAAACACCTTGACTCCAACCATCCATCCATCCGTTGAACTATCTGTACAAAACATCTCATTCATCCATCCATCCTTTCATCTGTCATCCATCCATCCATCTGTCCAACTATCTGTACAAAACCTCTTATCTAGTCATCAATTCAGTCATCCATCGATCGCCTAACCAATCAACATTTTGTGACTTAATACAGACTCTGTACTGTAGATCAATCTAATAATGACCCATCCATCCATCTAAAGTTTGATTGGAGATGGACAATTTTGGTGAGTTGAGTATTTCTGGAATAGTATTTAAGGTTGGGTAAAACTAGTATAAAACTCGAATATTTCAGAAAATATGTTGCAGTAGTTGTAAAAAGTAAAACACTCACTCCTACCAGATATTCATTCATTCTTCTTTCTGTCTATCCATTCCTTTACTCACTATTCCTCTAGGCATCATTTAATCCCTCCACCTGACCTTGAATCTCTACCTCGTCACATCAGTACATCCCTCCATTCATCTCTAACCCTTCTATCCTGGGAAAATGCCAGTTACAACAGAAAGCTGCGTATTGTGGCTCTTAATCTTTTGTCGGCTGAAGTGTCTCTGTCTCCCAGTAGAGGTTTATATTTCTGTCATTCTTTCCTTCCTGTTGGCTTAAACAGTGAGGGCATTGCATCACGCTGAGGCTTCATGTGAGGGAAAGCTGTCCAAATTGCTTCCATTAGTGTATAAAATTGCCTGACTAACAGTCAAACCTGGTATACAAATGTGCACTGGAACAACGAGGCCATTCAACACATCATTATCATTTTGGCTAAAGCTATGATGGAAATTGTGTATTAATGACTAATGATTTTGGATTGTTGAAGAATTTCAACAGAGTGTGTAAGCTTGCAGTTTTAGGTTTCTGGGGATAACTGTACATGTCTACTACTGTTTCATTTAGTTGTGTTAAATGATGTAAAGGACATTGATACCTGAAGGCATTTGTGAAGGCATTTGATTTTTACCACTTCAAAAAGGTTGGTCATTTTTAATAATAATAATATTAAGATAAAGAACCAGATGGGCATTTTCTGAATGAAATGCTGGGCTTACAAGAAGCTGAAAGTGACAGAGGGATGAAAGAAAGTTTAAAGTTTTATTTAAAAAGACATTTTAAAATATTTTTTAAAGCTCTCAAAAGTGTAAAAGTGTTAAATGGTTTTTGATTAAAGTAATTAGGCAGTAAATAATTAACAGTGACACTGTTAATTATCAAGTGTCAGTGACACTGACACTGATACTGACACTGATTCTTATACTGACACTCACACTGATACATTAATGCTGACACTAAATTTGACACAGTGATACTGACAATTAATATTGACATTAACACTGATACTGATATTAACAGTGATGACACTGACATTGACAACCACACTGATACTGACACTGACAACGACTCTGATACTGACACTGACACTGCTACTGACGACACTGCTACTGACTCTGACAACGACACTGCTACTGACATTACTACTGACACTGACAACGACACCACTACTGACACAGACATTGATACTGACACTGACAACGACTCTGATACTGACACTAACAGTGACACTGCTACTGACACAGACACTGCTACTGACACAGACACTGCTACTGACACGAATACTGACAATGACAATGACACTGCTACTGACATTACTACTGACACTGACGACACCACTACTGACATTGACAACCACACTGATACTGACACTGACAACGACTGATACTGACACTGACACTGCTACTGACTCTGACAACGACATTGCTACTGACACAAATACTGACACTGAAAACGACGCTGCTACTGACACTGACACTGATACTGAGACAGATAATGCTACTGACAGTGACGCTGCTGCTGACACTAATACTGACACTGACACTGACACTTCTACTGACACTGATACTGACATAAACACTGACTACGTTTACATGCACATCAAATTCTGTTTAAGGTCTATATTCGGGTTGTAGCCATATTCCGAATGTGATGTTTATATGCGTACAGGCATTAGAATTTTCCTGTGTTGTTGTAAGTTATTGTTGTTATTTGTTATTGTTGTTGTTGTTGTTATTTCCTGGGAGATTCAAGATGCTGCTGTTGGTTATAGAGTATGCTCAGTTATTAGTTCTCACCATCAAAATGCCTGACAACACCGCCTCGAAATGGAAAGGGTCAGGTAAGCATCTGTTAAGCTAAGAATCTGTTAACACCCACAATTCTTGCAGACTGAGCATGCACATATATCTCCTTTCAGTGGATTTTCTGAATAAGGTATTTACATGCAACGAATTTCTGATTAAAACATGCATCAGAATCAGGGAATCATGGAATCAGAATATTGTCTTAATCTGAATCGGGCAATCAGATTGCGGCGTTTACATGCCTCAATACTAATTAGAATATTGCTGAATTCCGATTAATATTGGAATATTGATGTTTATGTAACGTAGTCACTGACACTGAAAATGACACTGATACTGACAGAAATACCGATATTGACACTGACAACGACACTGATACTAATACAGACACTGATACTGACACAGACATTGATATTGACACTAACACGTACATTGACACTGACACTTGATACTGACACTGACACTAATACTGACACTGACACTGATACCGACACAGACATTGATACTGACCCTGACACTTGATACTGACACAGACACTGGTACTGACACGAACACGGACATTGACACTAATACCGACATTGGCACTGACAATGATACTGATACTGACACTCACACTGATGCTTGATACTGACACTGATACTGACACTGACTCTTGATACTGACACTGATACTGACTCTTGATACTGGCATCGACACTGATGCTGACACAGATACTGATACTGACACACACTCATGCTGATCGCATAGTGACGTACTCACAGTAAAGGCACAAAGTTATGAAACCTCCCGTTGTGTTAGTGGCATGTTCAGCATGCTTTTATGTGTTCTGAGTTCATATGCAGGATCTGTTTTGTGTCAGTGAGCACACACGTTTTGTTTCCGTGTGCTGAACACAAATGAACACATGACTAAAATCACAGAAACACAAGACTAAGATCATACTTTTACAAATTAAAATTTTTAATCTGTATTATATGAGATTTCCAGAGAAATATGATATTTCTTTGTGCTTTGTTTGCACAGCTGAAGAAGGACTTTATTTTATTTGTGTGCTAATTAGAATTTTTCCTCCATCCATTGACCTTACTGAGTGCTGTGCATAAGTAAGCGTGGAGTGATTTGGTACAAGTGCTGTGTGTAAGTAAGCATGGCAGTCAGTGGAGTGAATTCGGACAAGTGCTGTATGTAAATAAGCATGTCGGTCAGGGCAGTGATTTGAGACGAGTGCTGTGTGAGCTGCATTCAGTGTAATGAGTTACATATTCAGAATGTGAGGAATGCAGTAAATTGTTTCGTTAACCGGAGAAGTGGATTACGTTCTGTTATCCTGCCTGTATCTGGGGTCAGTCTGTTGTTCTGCTGTCTAACTGTGAGAGTGAGTGTGCTCTATAATGTTATCTGATTATGTATGGTATGGGTTTTAATAAGATGGTTGTTGCTATTGGTTAATTGGACTACTTGTTACTAATTATGGAGTGTTTGTCATCAATCAAGCCAAATGGTCATGCCATGATGCATTAGTATTTGAAATTTGAGTTTTGTGGAATGTTTTTTCATGCACTGTCGATAGCCTAACAGAAAACGTTTTGTATTTTTGTAACTTCATGTCCTGTTGAAGTAAGCTTTTTTGCAATGCTTGGTTTTTTTTGGATTTGATTCAGTTTTGAGTGTGAGTTTTTTTGTTGTTGTTGTTGGAGCTTGTTTGTGTTTTGCCATAGCACCAGACTTGTGTAAGTGGAGTGGGCAAACGATGGAAGGTTCATTTGTAGATATAATTATAATGTAATTTTATGTTTAATTTTTTTTAGTATATCTGCCATTAATGACCCTGTGACTCATAACTTCTCTCTCTCTCTCTCTCTCTCTGCAGGAGACATCACACAGAAGGGCTATGAGAAGAAGAGAGGAAAGCTGCTAGCACCTTACATACCGCAGATACAAGGTAAATCCTTCATTCTCACTTCAGCAGCTCTGCTCTTTAACCTTGCTTCATGATTTGTCAGAAGTGCTTTGGAGTGCCACTCAGAACAAACTCCTGAAATGCTCCTGAAGTGGTTCACAGCAACCAATGTGCAGGCTGTTTATCACAAATACGAGATGGAGTGGTATATAGGCAGAAGTGTGTTTTGCTGTTCAAACCAAATTTAGACGTAGCTGAGGATTTTGCAGTTTTCAGTCTGATCTCATCTGAGCAAAATTATACAGATTTTCACCATCTTGATAGTGTTTGGCAAAATACTTTAAAAATGTGGCTACATACTGTAAGCCAGTGTGGTCACACTACACTAAAGCAGGCGTGGACAAATCATAAATCTATTAACAACCCCGCAAGGCAAGTAAAAGCTCCAGTTTGATGCCAGTGTCATGTTTTGGTTGCCCAGAAAATCAATTGAGGCTCTAAAAAGTAGCAGCTAATGTAATGTAATAACATTTGGCCATCTACTTAGCTAAAGAGCATTAATACAGACTAGTGTAAACGAATGAGTTTATATTCATTATCCTCTTCTAACAAAGTTTTTAATGTTTGTGTCCTTGATAAAAGTTTGCCAAGTTCTTGGCCAGTATTTTGGCTCAGAGCTGGCTGTGATTTTCTGTCACATAAAATTATTATTTGAGTCTGGCTAGTGGTTCTTTCATTCTCTCTCGACATGTTCAACTGTGAGGGGTGTGTGAGGTGGGATTGCAAAAGTCAAAACAAAAATACTGGTTGTTCATCCCTGACTAAAGGCGCCATAAAGCTACATTTACAACTGACTGACTAATTACAAATAATTAAATGGAGTTACCGTTGCACAGTTAAATATTTTGGCCAAATCTGCCTAAACCTTGACTGCATAATAATGTTGACTTGAAACGGGAAATTGCTTCCAATTAAAATACAAAAAATAAGGGGAAAAAAAAAACCTGAATACAAAATAACAAAAACGAAGTGCGAAATGTGCAACTTGATGAATTAAAATTAATGTATCGTGCTACTCCGCTACTCAGTTGGAAAGGAGCAACTCCAACATCTCTCTATTAGGAAATGAATTTAAACTAATAGATGCACTGCATGGAGACTCTTTAATGCATTTATTTTGTCCTTTGTCCTTACCACCTTCATACATCACTACTTTGCTCTCGAATGTGCTCTTTCGACTTTCTGAAGGCTTCCGAAGCCTGTTTGTAAGGACACGTACACCAGGCATTAATGCTCAGTTCAAGCACAGGTTATATCTCTCATTCTTTACAAATCGTTTCTCCGACCTTGAGGCGAGAACGGAGAGAATCGCGAGGTTTACTGCGGCAGTGTGTCACTGCTGTAATTTCATTAAGGCCTAGTGCCTGACTCTGTCACATACACTTCACGTTAATGGAACCTGGCCTCTCTCTCTCTCTTTCTCTCTCTCTCTGCCTCTTTCTCTCTTATTCTGTTGGAGGATGAGAACAGATGTTATCTGCATCGCAGTGCAGAAATCAGTGATGACTCAGATTGTTAATGGTGTGTGGACAGAGAATGTTCTGCTTTGGTTGAGCACATTTTAGCGTTTGCGGGACTCTATTATACCAAATTCATCTCTTCAGCTCATTATGCAGCCACTGAGGAGTGCAGTAAAAGCACGTTAGAGCAGAGAAACACACTGACTTTAAAGCTTGGGGTCCTCAGCCTGTTACTAAAATCTTACTATTCTCAGTTTCAGTACACACTTTATCCTGGGCATTTTAGCATAGCCAGTCCTTCTGCTGGCAAGGTTTTGGGCGTGGGAGGAAAAACAGGAGAACCGGAAGCAACCCCAGGCGAACATAGGGAGAATGGGAAACTCCACACACAGTAACATGAGCTCAGGAATAATATAATAAGCTGTGCCTTTTCGATTAGAAATGTTTGAGGGCTGGTACCTTCAAGGACATTGTTTTTTTTATATATATATATATACCTTTAGTTAGAGGACCTAGAAGATATTTTAATGTTTAAAGTGTATGTTTAAAACTTTATTAAGGCTCCTTAAAGGAAGAGATGTACACAAGGACTCAAATGTCCACTGGTTCCCTCTCACCTCGAATATAGTCACTCACTCTGCTGGCTGGAGTTTGCTTCTTTAGTTTAGAACTGAAAATGCAAGGCTAATGTTGCTAATAAGTAATAGAAGCCTGTCTCACCCAAAACCCGAACTTTTTCAAAAATATCTGCCTCAACCTACACCCAGTTTTTCAGTTGCTGATATGGTTTACGACACACTGTGACGAATATCCTTGACAAAATGTCACTAAGTACGCAAATGCTGTAATGTTATTGAGGCAGCCATCTTGGACAGCTTTTTTCCTTGATGGAAGTTGGTATCACTCCTCCACCCTAGACCTTGTCTCCCAGAGTTTAATATTATTTTTAGCTTTGAAAATTGAACAGACAGTAGCGTATAACCAAATAATATATAATACTGTATATGTATATTAAATAACCAATGCTCTGCATATGTCTGAGGAGCAGGTTACAGGTTTTCTGTAACTCTGAACCCACAGGATGAGATCGATATCTGAGTGCGTCTCTTCTCTCATAATAATCCCTGCTGTGCGCTTTAAACTCTCCTTGGGGACATGAATACAGAAAGAGCTAGAAGTCCTTTTTCATGTGTATATTTTTAGCTGCAGTCTGAATGGGCCACATGAATATTTTATCTTGGACTTTTGGTTTGGTCATCACACAGGAAGTCAGGCCACTGTTTTCAGATGAGCCACGTGTTGCAGACATTATGAGATCCATCTGCATTATTTCAGGCAACCATCTCTTTTCCAGAAGCTTCCTGGGAGCTGTTTCCCATGAGACTGAGTGTTTCACATAAGTCAAACCTCCGTCAACTGCAGAGGATGGTGTTGAGAGTCTGAGTAAGAATCTGTCAGCTTGAGACACTCTCAGCTCCTGCAAAACCTAGAACACCATCATACAGACTGCAGATAACGAGAACAGCAGATAAATATTAGAATAATTCTAACGCTATACAAAACAAGCTTAAGTTTATAGATAGATAGATAGATAGATAGATAGATTGATAGATGAAAGCATAACTAGATAGATAGATAGATAGATAGAAAGAAAAACAGACTGATAGATAGATAGATAGATAGATAGATAGATAGATAGAAAGAAAAACAGACAGACAGACAGATAGATAGATAGATAGATAGATAGGTAGCTAGACAGATAGATAGATAGATAGATAGAAAAACAGACAGACAGATAGATAGATAGATAGATAGATAGATAGATAGATAGATAGAAAAACAGACTGACTGATAGATAGATAGATAGATAGATAGATAGATAGATAGATATAAAACAGACAGACAGACAGATAGGTAGCTAGACAGATAGATAGATAGATAGAAAAACAGACTGATAGATAGATAGATAGATATAAAACAGATAGATAGATAGATAGATAGATAGATAGATAGATAGATAGATAGAAAAACAGACTGACATAGGTAGCTAGACAGATAGATAGATAGATAGATAGATAGATAGATAGAAAAACAGACTGACAGATAGATAGCTAGACAGACAGACAGATAGATAGATAGATAGATAGATAGATAGATAGATAGATAGAAGTAGGAAAAAGACTAATGCAAACTGAATTGAGAAATTTTATTAATTAGAATGAATAAAGTGCTGTGTTGTTTAAGTCCAGACTCACAGCGGCCGAGTCGTACAGCCTGTTGGCAGTAATGTTATTTTCTTCTCCAATAATCAACTATGTCCTTGGGTTTGTGGTGAAAACAGAGCTTGCAAAACACACTTATTACATGGTCCCTTGTCTCCAAAGTAGAAAATACTGCACCATATAAACAGCATGACCAGAAATGCAGCCGAGCAGAGGACAGAAAGAGCTTCTAAGTGTATGAGTACAACAGCAGTTTCTTATGAAAGTCAGATCACAAGGTCAGCTTCTTAATTACACACATTTTTCTACATTTTTTTCTGCCAACTTTCAAGTCTTAAACTACCAGATTAAATTTTCATTTCTCAAAAGATGCTATCACAGCCACAATTAGGGCCCACTGTGAAAACAAACTTCTTGAAAGTTCAAGTGTTGGTGCACACACATTAATTACTATATGCAGCCACTTTATCTGGAATGTTCTCTCCAGCATGTGTGAGGCAGTAACAGCCGTGGCTGGCATTGACAGCACTGACCTGATTGGTCATCAACCGAGTGTGAAGAACATCAGTGACTGGAGCCGTGCTGCTTGTTATATCTCTGTTATCTTTGCAGAGTGCTGGCGTTTTGTGATCACAGAGGTGTTGGATAATGTTAGGGGTGTTTTTTTTTTTTTTTGGAATACACTGTAGATAAAGTAGAAGAATAAAATGCTAGAAAGATAGATGTACAATGTAATAACCAATAACTAGATTAGCATAGAATATTAAAATTAGATAGAATAGCAAAATAGCAATATTCTATATAGCAGTATATAGAACAATATATGAATAAAATGGTAGAATTATAAGCAGAAAGACAGTTACATGAAATGTAAATGATAGTAGAATAGATAGAATAATAGAACTATAGAATAACAGGCTTGAATGATAGAATGATAAAGTTTGTTGTGGTCAGTGGAAACTATGAGTGTTTGTTGGTGGTGTTTGATGGGAAATGTTGGGGATTAAAGGTAAATATTAGTATTTGTTGGTGGCTGAATTGGGAATGGTATTTGATGGAGACTGTTAATGTAGGTATGACTGTGCTTGATGGATAATACTGGTGTGTGACAGGGAATGTTGGGGTTGGTGAATATTGGTGTTTGTTGAAGAATGTTGGTATTTGATGGTGAGTATTGGTATTCATTGGTGTGTAAAGGAGAATGTTGGTATTTAATGGTGAGTATTGGTATTCATTGATGGTTAAAGGAGAATGTTGGCATTTAATGGTGAATGTTGATATTCATTGATGTTTAACGGAGAATGTTGGTATTTAATGGAGAATGTTGGTATTCATTGATGTTTAAAGGAAAATGTTGGTATTTGATTGTGAATATCGGTATTCATTGGTGTTTAAAGGAAAATGTTGGCATTTAATGGTGAATGTTGGTATTCATTGATGTTTAAAGGGGAATGTTGGTATTTAATGATGAATGTTGGTATTCATTGGTGTTTGTTGGAGAATGTTGATCTTTGATGGTGAATATTGGTATTCATTGATGTTTAAAGGGGAATGTTGGTATTTAATGGTGAATGTTGGCATTTAATGGTGAATGTTGTTATTTATTGGTGTTTGTTGGAGAATGTTGATCTTTGATGGTGAATATTGGTATTCATTGATGTTTAAAGGGGAATGTTGGTATTTAACGGTAAATGTTGGCATTTAATGGTGAATGTTGTTATTTATTGGTGTTTGTTGGAGAATGTTGATCTTTGATGGTGAATATTGGTATTTGTTGGTGTTTAAAGGAGAATGTTGGCATTTATTGGAGAATGTTGGTATTTGTTGATGTTTAAAGGAGAATGCTGGTATTTAATGGAAAATGTCGGTATTCATTGATGTTTAAAGGGGAATGTTGGTATTTAATGGTGAATGTTGGTATTTATTGGTGTTTAAAGGAGAATGTTGACATTTAATGGTGAATGTTGGTATTCATTGGTGTTTAAAGGAGAATGTTGGCATTTAATGGTGAATGTTGTTATTTATTGGTGTTTGTTGGAGAATGTTGATCTTTGATGGTGAATATTGGTATTTGTTGGTGTTTAAAGGAGAATGTTGGTATTTAATGGTGAATGTTGGTATTTATTGGTGTTTGTTGGAGAATGTTGATCTTTGATGGTGAATATTGGTATTTGTTGGTGTTTAAAGGGGAATGTTGGTATTTGATGGTGAATATTGGTATTCATTGGTGTTTGATTTTCTGTTGTTTGCATTTGTTGGAGAATGTTGTTTGGTAGTGAATGTTGATATTTTTAGTGTTTATTGGAGAATATAGTTGCCTGATGGATAATATTTGTATGGAATGAAAACTGGTGGTTGTTCTTTAACAGATAATACTGGTGTTTGTTTTGCCATTTGTTAGAGAATGTTGGTGTTTGATATTCAATTCATTAGACAATAATGGAACATTCTGGTGTTGATGACTGTTAGTATTTCATGGTATTCGATGAAGAATACTGGTGTTTGTTGTTGTGTGTTGGAAAATATTGGTGTTTGAATAATGTTAATGTTTGCTGAGCTTCAAAGGGAAACAGTATGACTCTATGCTTACTGTTTCAGGTGTAAGCACTGGGGTTGGCAAGCTAAAAGCACAAATGACAATCTAGTAGCACACACAAGAGCATGACTGAAAACATGTTTAATTATTCACAGTTAACTATTACATTATATAAGCGAGCCAAATGTGACAGAGGCTGCCCCTTTTCAGATAAGCTAACGCTGGAGCTAAACGGCAGTAAATGGCGAGATGGACTCATCGTCTTCACATGAGGTTTTAAATTTTAATGATCAGCTTTTACCTTTTCCCCTTAGTAAGACAGGAAAGAGTTGCTAAGAGAAGAGGTGCCATGCAGGTTAAAGCAGCTGCATGCTTTGTGTTAATTACTGACTAAATATGAGCACAGCTTTGTGAATATGCTGATGGTAATTGGAACTTTGGATTGCATAATAGTGTTTTTCCAGGAACTCAAATTCTTCATAAATCTGCCCACTTTGTTGAATTAGGCAAGCATCTAACTTCACGGGTCAGAAATCAGTTGTTAACTTCCCTTTTCTCACAGTGAGTTGGTGATGTAAACAAGCCAACCTGCAGAGCTTAGCAGAGTCATGCTGAGTGTTTTTTCAGAGAAAGATGGAAGAGCTCTGAGATCTTATTTCATGTTTGCATTCGGTCCCTCATATCCCTCCCTCGATAATTTGATTTGTGAAAAGTGACCCTTTCCAAATTTTTGGTTAATTGATGTGATAAGTAGAACTGAACCATGTCAAAAGCCATACATTTTTTAACCAGTGTCACCAGAATGGACATCTTTCTGCATTACTCTGAGTAATAAACAAAATAATATAATCACCTTAATTACCTTTGTCAGTTATATCTTGCACAATTTTCATCACTCCCAGACACAGGAAATCACACACAATCACCCCATGTTAAAAACACCCCACTCAGTCCTAATTAAGACATTGAGCAATGTATTGAAAGAATGCCTTAATGATTTACAGCTAGCAACTTCTCACTTTATTACTCTTTTCTAAGCTTCAGTGATATATGTGACCTTCCCTGAGTCTACTGAAAGAGTTTAGGTCTTAAAAAGTCTCGTTTACCCCCAGTGAATGGTGTTCTGTATTAGCATTGCAGGCTTGAGCACTATTCAGCAGGTTTTCCTTGCCAGGGCATTTGGGCTCAACGGTGGGGTGGTTGCTAGGAGACGTCTAGAAAGAGGCTAAATGATTCCTTGTGGAAATATTTTTGGCTCTCTAGGAAGAAAGGGTTAATCCCGCTGGGTTAGCAAAGATCTGATGAAACATTTTCAAGCATAGATCAGGTTGCTAAAATCAGACCTGTATATTTTGTCTGTGCGCCGCTAGAATGAAGGGCATCTATAGGTTGGGTTTGCTGAATGTAGCAGATGGTCTAATGGAGAGTTCAGGCTCTGAACGGAGGTGGAAATGACAAAGTAAAATTTAAAATAAAATAAGTAAAGTAAAATAAGTGGCAAATGCAGTGCAAACCAAGGGGTGTGATCTGTGCTTGTACCTGTATCTGAAATCTGTATTTGGACCTGTATCTGAAATATAAATAGTATCTCTAAATAGTATCTGTATCTGTATTTGGCTTTAAAGTGGGAGGGCCTAAACCAGAAAGGGCTTTTTTATGAGTTAATTATGAACCCTACCACTATGTTCCACTATGGAAACTCTGGAAAACCCAGAAAAGGAAAGAGTGAAAGTAACGAAGCAGAAATGCCAGTGCTATCAGCATGCTGTGTTCCTGACAGTTCCTCAACCTCAGCTACATCACTCAAGTTCAGAAGTGGTCTCAATGAGAGATGTGTGGGGGACTATTTTTAAAATCCTGTTCGCACAGTTATTAATTATTTTTGCATCTGCCCGTGATATACCAACAACTTTAGTTGGCTTGACTTCCCAAAATATAAACAAACTAACCTAATCTACACTAAGAATGAATGAATGAACTCTGCACACGCATCGTGCAGTGCTGCATGTCCATGTTAATGAATGTGGACTATTTTGTTGCATCCCATGGGATCCAATAAGGGTACATCCCTAGTGGTTGGTATACAACAATTACGTGATTCTCCTTCAAATGGTAAAAACCCAACATACAAAGTGAAGTGGTATGATATCCATTTCTACAATTATCTATCTGATATTACCTACATTTTTTTTCTAGCCAGTTTGTATTGTGATTAGTACAATAACCATGTTAGCTAACTCTTGAGAGATTATCTGGGGAATAAGCTAGCTGTCATGATCTAACATTAGTTATTTGTTTCCCATATACCTTGAGTTTGACAGCTGTAAGGTGCAATCATTTATGTCAGTTTTCTTAGTGCTGATATAGAGGACTATAATTACTTTCATACAGTTTCATAAATAATTACATTACTTTCATAAATAAATAATTTATATACTTTTACCACCTATGAGTCTAAAAGCCAGTAACTATTTTTTTTTCTGTGCATTCTATTTGATGGATTTCCATTGCCAGGGCACATGAGGTTAGAGTTCAGAAAGAAATGGCCACCCAGAAACCGACTTGGAAATGAGATAAATGGCCTGATGTGGCTTTGGCCTTTGGGGGAAACATTAGCATTACCTTGATAGCCAAGAAGAAGTGTTTCTAATGTTTTAACATGCAGATTAGATAAGACATTTGGCCTTTTACACCTTCTTCATTTAGCACTTTACAATTAGATAAAGAGATATTTATAGCTTGGTTTTCTGAGACTAGTAGTGTAACCTCTGCATCATAACAGTTTTTACCCTGTGATTTATATATATTATATATATATTTATAGCAAAGCAGTATACAGCACTGTGCAAATGTCTTGGGTACATGTAACTAAATTCTGTAGGTGTTTTAAAAAAAGTTTCTAAATATCAATAAATTACTATAAAAAACAGCCAAAAAAAGTAAGCAAAATCCCAAACAGTGTCTCTGACTGTTTTATTTCAAGTTCTCTATTATTTTATAAGTTACTGGTTATATCCTATTATTTTTTTAATTGTTATTATTCCTGCAATACTCGTTTACTCTTGTGTTTTTATGCTTAAGTTTTATTATTATTATTTTATGGAAATTAAATTTTCTCCTTTATAGTGATAATGTATATTAAGTAGATTTATATTAAGATATTATAGATTTAATTTAAGATTAAATATGTATTTTAAAAAAATAGGCTGCCTAAGACTTTCACACAGTATTGTATATAGGTTTGTTATAATTTTTTTTTTCTTAGCCGATATTGCAATAGTAAACTGTTATAGCAAACCTACTTCTCCAGCAATTGTCATAATTTTGGTAGGTATGCTACTCCAGCCAGAATTTAGAGTGTCTCACTTATATTCCAGCTTTTTTCCCGGAAAATACCATGCATCACCATGGTCAGTAAACATAAAACGTGGCGAGCTGTGGTTTCTCTTTCTTCTTGAAGTTCATGGGATTGCATAACAGTCCTGCAGTATGACTCATCATATTGTAAAAGGTGAAGGGAATAAATTTAGAGGATTGAGGAACCGTCCTGACCTTGCGTGCCCTGTCATTTGAGGTTTTAGCTAAAGGATGTTTGAGATGTTTCAGTGGCCCGTAGCAGCACTTATCCTCACATTGCCTCAGAAGGCTGACCACAGTCTCGGCTACTTCTGTGTCTGGTGATGTCATTTTTCTGTGGTGGGTTTACTGCTCATTTTGTGTGGGTGAGCGTACGCCCTATGTTTAGCCACTTCTGGTTTTTCAAATTTGCCTGGTCAGTCTGGTTTAGTAGTATGCATTGTTTTCTGTATATTTTAATTGCGATTTCCCAAATGTCTGTGGTTATAAATTGAGATGTATCCCAAATGTTAGTCTTTATCAAAAGACTTCTTACTAATAAATAGCAGTGGTTGAAGATAGAATGTCTCATTTAGGCCAGTTTACCATATAACATTCTGCTTTAGAAAAGAGAAAGTTATATTGCTTTTTGTATCCCCTTTAGTAGCTAGCTAATAACTCTCTGTTTTGCTAACAGTCGAGAGTTAGCTGATTGGCTAGTCAACAATATCTAGTAGTCAACAATATCAGTAGACTAGATTGGCTAGTCAACAATATCAGTAGATTGAATGATATCAATATCAGTAGTAAGAGTTATTATCTGTAAAATACACTGCGCTAAAGGCTGACAGAAAACAGACAATAAACACGTGAAATGGAGATATATGTTAAAGATAACATAACTAACTTCTCACTTCAGCTCATTAAACTGCTATTTAAATTTATAAACCTACATGGCAGTTGTAACCATTTCTCAGTGTTAACACACATTTGCTTTTAGGACTTTTCTTAAAATTCCTGACATTCTAGATGGGAATTCTAGTATTTGGGTGTTAAAGTGTTAATCTTGTATCATTCTTGTATAGCAGTTTGTTTAAAGAACAAATTCCAAGTCATTATGTATTTATGGAAACCATGATGGCACTTGTGAAGGAGCTAATTTTATTTCGTAACCTCTCTCCTGGAAGCAGTTAAATTATAGTGTACAGACACCTATTATCGACCTGTGTATCGACCTATCCTGACATTTTTCAAGGATTAGCTTGTAACCCTTTGTAACAATGGTGTCTCATAAGCATGTGCAAGAGGTTTAGAACAAATAGCAGCAAACACAATACAAACATCCAAAAGCAGTAAGACAGGCAATTAAAAACAGAATTAGTCAGGTACACGAAGTCGAAAGGGTAATCCAAAGACAAATTCAAAGAACAGCAAGTGTTCAAAACAGTCAACAATAACAAGGCTTACTCAGACAAAGGGAATGGCAAGACTTCACAATGAATGATTGTCCATGAAGTGCTTATATACATTAAAATCAGGAAGTAACCAGGAAGTGGATGTTAGATAATGTGTAAGTATTCAGTTGAATGTGACCTCTACCTGCGAGGAGAAGAAATGTCTTGAGTCCTTGTTACATCATTAAATTAAAATAACTGTCGATTAACATTGCAAGTTTGTTGGTTCATTCATTCATTCATCTTCAGTAATCATTTTATCCTGATAAGGGTCAAGTTGGATCCAGAGGCTATCCTGGGAATACTAGGCACGAGGCAGAAATGTTTTGGGGAGGTGGGAGGAAACCAGAGAACCCAGAGGAAACCTGCTTGAACACAGGAAGAACATGCGAAGCTCCTCACAGACAGGAACTCAGGATCAACCTGAGGACCCTGGAGCTATGAGGCAGTTTCAAGTTAGACTTTTATATTTACTTGCTTATTGATTTTGACTGCAATGCAAAATTTAAAATTCATATCTATCCATATTTGTTTTTTTTATTCTGCCAACTCAGTTTGCTTTTGGCTGTTAATAGACATGCTGATTAACCTAAGATGTTTATTAAACTAAAGGGGACCTAGAAGGATCATTATTTGTATGCAATATGGTATAGGTATGACGATGTGTTAACTATATAGACACTATTAGACTTGTAAAGATTTCAAAAACATATAGTCCAAAAGTCTGAGACCACATTAAAAATTTGGGATTTTTTTTTTCATGTAAAATTGGAAATAAATAGAAGGTTTTAGAATTTTGAAATATTTAAAACAAAGAAAGTTAAAACAAGAATTCAATATCGTGGATATTTGATAGTCAAGATTCTGCACTATTTCTAGGTCCATATTTAAATGTAAGCCAATGTGTGATATTAAGCATGTTAGCTACTTTGTACAAAAAGTCAGATTTTCCTCATGTCTAATCTGTTCTATTAAAGCATGTGATCAGACGACACTCAGATGGATTTAATCTAAAATCATCATAAGGTTTTGCACAAACTTGAGTCCATGGCAGCTCGAGTGCACACTGTCATTAAAGCAAAAAGGGGACGTACCAAATACTAAGAAACTTCATGTAAATATTACAAAGATTCTACTTTTCACTCAAGTTGTTGTCAGTAATATAATTTGTAATGAAAATTGTTGTATTAAATTAGAAAAGAATGCAAAACAGAAGCATTTTGCTACTTTTGGACCTCACTGTATGTATTCAATAAGTACTAAAGCCTTTGAAACTTATGATTAAACCTTAAACTTATGATTAAGTAAAATTATTATTAAACCATACAGTATATACAGTAGGGTTATGTGTTAAGTGCTAAATCTCCTACTGTTTATCATCCAACTGGATATAGTGTCTACAGTAGGTGTCATCATTATATTTATGCAGTTAATTCACTCAGGACTTTACCTTGCCTTAAAGACCCATTACTCATCTGCTAATGAGCTGATGGGCTGAACTGAAGATGAAAAAACTTTAATGATCTTCAGATTTATGATATCCAATTTACTTTTTTCTGGACAGACAAAATAATCTGGAGAACTGAAACCCTTCATATGCAGGCTAGGTTTAGGAACCACTGGTCAGTTGATGATATTTGTAACTGTATACGCTGATTTTCTGCAGCTCGGCGAGTTTAAGTTTCTTCTTCTTCATCCATGCTGGGATTTATGAGCCTCTGGAATTCTGCACTGCTGCACTATGTCAGCATGGAGGAGCTTTAGCTCCAGCACTACGGCACTCTTTCTGACATGTTCAGTGAGGTAGATTGATTGGAGGATGTCAAGCTGCTTGTGATAGAGGAAAGGAGTGAGGAGATAGTGGAGATTTCTAGTGTGCAGTCAAGACTGAGATCAAGACGTCGTAAAAGTTGCTTGAGGTTAGGTTTATCAGAATTGCACTTGGGCTGTGTAGCGTCAATTGCGTGTAAAACTGAGTAGCACAGACTGAACTTCGCTCTCATTTTACAATTATGTTAGAAATATTTCATACAGGTGGGATCTTTTGAATATAAATACCGAGTCATTCTAGGTTTTTGTCAGCAACATTTTTCAAGGAAATTTTCATTTATTGAAATTTGCCATGATGAACAGTTTCTTGTCTCTGATGTCTGGTGTGAATAAATTTCCCAAACAAAACTTTCCATTAAATTCAACTTTGCTTAAAACTCTGTGTATTTTACCTGGATACCATAAAGACTTGAATTCCCCACAAAAAGTTTATGCTTATAAGTCACGTATACCTTCTGTGAAATGCTGCTGTAATCATACAGACAGTCCTAAGCTTATACCAGGACACCTATTCACAATATGATCATACTGAATATTCTGTATCCTTTGAACACACTTAGTACTGCTTGCCTTTTCTGTGTATGACTGTATACTGTAATGATTTATAACTACATTATCCAAATTCGATTGCTTCCCATTTTGAGTCTTGTTCCTCTCAAGGTTTCTTACTCATGTCTTCTCAGGGAGTTTTTCCTTGCCATTGCTGCATAAATATGTAAAAATATTTTCTGATTATTTTCTGGCAAATACAGTCCATGATACAGTAAAGCTACAGTAATCTAGCAAAATGCACACACTTTGCAATTAAAAATGCCTTGACTGAAGGAAAATGTAATAGTTAACTGACATTATTTAGCTTCAGCATTAATCTACTGTAAGTAAGATCAAAGTAGCTAACACTTGTACTGATGTGTTTTAAATAATAAACCAATTAAGCTGAATAATCAGCACCTGCATTAAACAATGTTCATACCAGCAGTGGATAAAATGAAGCCGTGAGCGACAGTGAGCAACATGAACAACATCTTAATGAACGTTGTTGTTACCTGGCAAAAATAAGAATTGATACTAAAGCAAGTTCCAATATTTACACATGAAGACCAGAGTTCAGTAAATTATCATTATTTAATATAATTTGATTACATTTTTGCTCATTTATGTGGACTTATTATTAGTCATGCAGTGAGTAAACATTAACCAATGCAGGTGTATTTAGATAACATTTAAACAAACATCATTAATACACGTGTTAACTTACTTTGCTACTTTATTAACGTTACTTATGGCTGATTAATGCTGACGTTTGTTTGGGAGCTTTAATGTAAGCCTTTAACTATTTAACTAGTTTGTTAAATGGAAAAGGAACACATTTCTCTATAAAGCAGCAGACAGGGAGAAGTGAAGATCTTCATAGACATGTGCTTTTAGATGGTAACTCTGTTTGTCTCATGTCTCCTGCAGGTGTAGACCCTTCTCTGCAGACAGATCCCCGAATCCCAGCATCCTCTCAGGCAGCTCCTCTTGCTTCCAAACAGAACAAACCCAGAGCAGCCAACTCACGGGACGAGCGTTTCAGATCTGGTATACACACCCACTCTCTCTCTCTCTCTCTCTCACACACACACACACACATATTTATAATACTATCCTTGTGACCACCATTGTCCTAAATATACCTAAATTTAACCCAAACCTTAACCTCAGTAAACAAGTTTTGATTTTTTTTTGGCAGGACCAGCTAACTGTCCCTGCAAGATCAACTTCATCTCTTTGGATCATATCATATGTTTTTCCACTGACATTTGCTGCCTTAGCTGTTAAAAGAATACTTCAACCCAAAATGCTGACATGGCTAATAATAAATGAATGGAATGAAAAGAACAGACACTGGCGCTTGTTAACACTTCATAAATGAGACCATGCTAACGGCAGACTTTCAGTCTTCATGCGTATTATTAAATGCCAAGCTGTCTACCAGAGTGAGCCTTCTAGCACTGCTAATGATGCCAAACCCACAAAAATGATGGCTAATACAGCTTCACATCACAGACTGTGTGGCATGGAGAGTGTGTTTTGTGTGTTTGGGATTTTAGACACTAGATACAGCAGATTTTACTGAAGTCATTAAAGGTCAGAGATGAAAAGTGGTCACATTAAATATGGAAACTTTGTAATAGTAGGCCACAAAGATACTTAACAGTGATTGGTGTCTGCTCTGCTTTTGTGTGTGTGTGTGTGTGTGTGTGTGTGTGTATGTCTGCAGACCTGCACACAGAAGCAGTGCAAGCAGCTTTAGCAAAATACAAAGAGAGAAAAATGCCAATGCCCTCAAAGAGACGGTCTGTTCTCGTCCAGTCCTCAGTGGAAGCTTGCACACCGCCTGGTAAGTAAAACGTTCATTCATTTATTCATTTCATTCATTCATCTTCAGTAACCACTTTATCCTAGTCAAGGTTGCGTATCGCAGGAGCATGTCATGAGTTGGGAATACATCCTGGATGGGACACCAGTCCATCGCAGGGCACCACACACACACACAGACACACACATTCACACACTCATTCGCACCTAGGCGCAATTTAGCATAGACAATCCACCAGCTGGTATGTTTTTGGAGGTGGGAGGAAACCTACAAAAGTTTGGAGAGAACATGCGAAACTCCAGACAGTAATCCGAGCTCAGGACTGAACCAGGAAACCTGGATAAGTCGTAGCCTAAATTAAAAACGTTTCCATTTCCTTTTCGTAAAAAAGTAGAGATGTATATTACCTGTCGTTTCTGCTATTTAGCCACAGTGACATCCAGTGGGTTTTCCCAGACCTCTACACATGCAGTACACAGTATGTGTATATAATTGTCACACATGAATAAAGATATTTCTGTGTGTGTGTGGGTATAATATGTACTATATACTTGGATATTTTCTTTTTGTTTAATTAGCCCATTTTTATCCACAAAAATGATCATCTTTATTATTTTCTTGCTTCTTTTATTTTACTTAATGCTTTAGCAACAGGTGTTAATTACAATTCATGCCAATAAAGACATCTGAATTTGAATTCTAAATTTGTGATAGAGAGAGAGAGAGAGAGAGATGGAATGTTAGAGCGCTTTTTCCTTCATAACATGCATCATCAACCATTACATATTTCAATCTGCTGCTCACAAAATTGCAGCTGTTTATGCTCAGAGGAGAGCAGTAAGGTCCTAATCTGTATTCATAACTTAACACACACCCACACGGTGCTCAGAAGTAAAGTTAAACCATCCTCCTCACCTGATGAGAGGATGTCCTGCTATAAACTCCCAGCCTAGAGTAGCTGCAGCATCTGTAGGAAACAAACTCAGATCTTTTCAGCTTTCTCAGTCTTCTAGACTAATTGCTCCACTCGGGACAAGAAGGTGTTCTGGATGACCTCCGTGATTACGGCTCAGATGTCTAATAATCATTAAACTGCACAAAGAGCGTGTGAAGTTTTATGAATAATGATCTCTTTTTGTATCTGTATTCCCAAGCTAACAGCCCACACTTGTTATGTAACTCTGCCTATAGAGATGATTGCATTCTCTTTCTGACTTACTGGCCTCCAGGCTGTATCTGGAGCTGAATGTTATGTTAATGCGAGTCTCCTTAATTCATCAAATGCAAAATTGTTCCCAATGCTGATCATTTTAGCCATTTGCCAGGCTCAGGATCATGCCACTGGATGTGTTACATTTACATGTGTTTATATGGCGGAGGCTTTTATTCAAAGAGACTTAGTCAGAGCACAGAGCTGAGGATATAGGAGCATAAATAGCTTGTGTAGGTTCAGCTTTGCAGTCACAGATGAAGCCCATGTATTTACAGTAGTGAGGCAGTACATTTGGTATCAGAAGAAAAAAAATCTAGATTTACATCTATACAGCTTGTATCAACCGCACAGTGTATTATGTAAGAGGTACCAATAGGTTTTTAAGTAAAAAGTAACATTTTTAAGTAAAAATGAGCATTAAAACATTTCCTTTTTCACAGTTCATCTAGAATATGCAGTATGCTACCTACATATAATACCTAAAGAAATTTAATTCTGAATTTAAAGTAGTGGAGCAGCAGGACTTTACAGTAAAACTAAACCCTGGATGAAATGCAGTCCTGATTATTCATATACAAGGTGTATCTGGGATGAAATACTGTATAATCTAAATGAAAACATAAATGATCATTATTTAGTGAGGACAAGCTTCCCTGAGGTTAAATGGATTAAATTGGGAAAGAAAAAATGTGATATCAATCCTACAGTGCTGTATATAATATCTGTGATTATGTCATTGTTAGATTGTAATATACGGTGGCCTGGAGGCCTTCATCATGCTCCGGTCTTTATTTAATGAGCTAAAGAGCAGCATTAAGCTGATCTTTTCTCTCTTGGGTCTTGGGATAATGGCACCCAAAGAAGGGATAGCTGGATTAATGGTTCAAAGGTTAAAGTTGACTCATTCAGATACCTCACTGGGGATTGGATCATGGCCCACTGATTCCATTGTTCTTTGAAAAGTGATATGCACACATGGTTTAAACAGCCTGGTTATCAAACAAGTGTTCTCTGTGTGAATCTGGCCTCCTTCATGACTGTAATTATCAGACCTCATGGAGTAAACGGCGTCCTGTAGGTTGCTTTAGGGTTTAGACAGAATGAAGCATCTGCTGATAATCACTTATAGGATTGTATTGTGATGTTCAACCTGCACAATACTGTTAATATCGCTGCTGTAAAATCACGTCACTGCACAAGGACAGTTTAAGGATCGTTGTTTTGTACAGTCCCTTATTTGGGACATATTTGAAGTTATTTCATGTGGTGATATATGTATAGATATATAGGCCAGTTACGTTTGTGAAAATAAATATATAGAGAGAATATGTATAGTGTATAAGGCCATATTTGAAATTTCATATGAACACTGACAGTATATTTTTTTTAATATGCAAAAAAAAAACAACAAACAAAAACAATAGAAACAACATGTGATGCATTTAATATTGCATGCCATTTATTGTGCCCTTGAAATTAAAGAAAAATACTATTCCACTGCTTCATTTCTGCTGTTGCCTCCTGGCTCTTCTGTTTATATTTATGCTTCTTATGGCAATAAGTTAACTTGTAGCATTGTCTTGAATACTGTCTGCTCCCTACCTGCTGTAATTACACATTACACAGAATTTAATGAGGAAAAGCAGTCGGGTTTCTTGAGTCTGTTTAGACTTATATAAAATATTGGGTAAGACATGTTCAGATAAAACTGCCTCTCCTCTCCAGCTGTGTGTTGATCGATATGAGGTTTGTAATTTGCAGAATGCATGCTGCACTGATCTGTGTGTGTGTTATTAATAGTACCATTAGTGTTAAACAAATCCTGTCTGATTTGCAGGCTCATCGAGAATCCATCTCTTTCCCTCTCTGTCATTGCCTCTAATTGTCTCTCTCTGCTCCTAATATCAAGCTTAATTTAATTCAGTTCAGCTTAGTTGAAATTGTACTGAGCTTTTTGGCCTGAATGTTTTGGGATTTTTCTTGGTGAGTGATCAGAAATGAACAAAATTGAAGACTTAAATGAGTTTCTACAAGTGTTTATTAAAAAAATCACTGTTCTGTCACTTCTGTTGTAGTGTTTGCTGTTCAAAAAACTCTACAAGTTTATCTTTTCTAAAAAATGCCAAGACTTTTGAACATACATTGATCTGCAAATCAGAAACATGCCACATCATACTACCATCCCTGATATCACTAAAGTTGGTTAACATACGTAGTTAGTCCGCTAGTCAATTGCTAGTAAAATAGCTCACATTTTTCACAGATAAACACAAATGGGATTTCAGTATCAGAGGCTTGGTTTGTGTTCCTCTATTTAGTTTTACAAGAGCCAAATCTGTCAGAAATGAACATGAAATTCTCGATTGTGTCCATCACTAACATCAACTAAGTTATCTTGCAGACTAGCCTAGCATGCGGCTTCTGTGTCAGATACCATTTCGCCATCTTCTAATCTCGGTTGTGATTGGCTTAAAACCGCAGAGTTTATTTCGTGACATCCTTAGAGACTAAGTTAATAATGCTCCCAGAAGCCGTTTTATTCAGAAGTACTGAAAAAAAAAATCTATTTTAAATTTTAAATTGTCATTGTTGGCAAATTTGACCCAAGCGCCAATCTATATAATTAAAATTAGCCATTGCAGAGTATTTAGCCATCCAAGAGTAGTTAACCCTTTGCAAATCATGTATTGTTTATTGAATTTTGTAAAGAATACTTTCAGAAGAAGAACAAAAACATAGTATGGGCATTGTGGGGAAAAAATCTCACTGTTGTAGTGTGGTAGAGAAAAGAAACAAGACAGGTACAATATCAGTAGCGTCTATTCACAAGTTTATCTCAGGTCCTAAAAACCAAGTACTGGATTAAGAACAAAAAAACAAGCTGGTGTTTGAGTGTACATAACTGAATAAATGTACTACTGTTAAATGATGGACTATATTTGGACTAAATATAAATTGCCAAACAATTAAAAATGTGGAGTGGACAATTTATGCACCAAGCTGTCCCATCAGGTAATGGACAAAAACAAAATGGCTGCCAGTGACAACAGCAGTCTGGAGTTTCTATACTTCTGTCTCTGTTTTAGAAATGTAAGTAAAATGTTTGCTAACTAGCTAAGAAAAATATACCTGACATTATCAAATCAGCTTAGAAGTTTTATTTTGGGTCATTGTTTTGTAGCTTGCTACTGTTTTGTGAACCGGAAACAAACCAGGCGTAACCTAAAAATGAGCCTAATGCTAAAATATTTCATTAACTAGCATTAACCAGCTAATTAATGCAAATAAATCTGAAAAATGCTACTAATGTACAAATATTACACAAAAATGGACAATGAATTTCCACATTTTCATGTGAGGGGGTCTGAAATAACACTATGACAGCCACAACAAAATGTTTTACTGAGGAAAAACCGTGTATAAGCTTCTCTTAGCTGCATTAGCTTCGTAGCTTCAGTGAAAATTTGAGAAGCAAACTTCAGACACCGAACATGTCTCAAACTATGAGGAGAAATTTTCTTTTCTTTGTAGTTTGTATATGCCCTTGTGTATATATTAATGAAAAGTAGAGTGAAAATAAGAAAAGTAAGTGAGGCGTGGTAAATATTCAGCAGTGTATTCCTTCAGAAGCTTTTTCTCTGTCCCAATGATGTTTAAGGCTGCCTCAAATTACAGTGGGCATTCTTCTGTCTCTAACATGTTCATGCCTGGTTTCTCAAATGAGATTAATGAGACTGATTAGGACTGTTGCTTCAGACTGTCATCAATATGTTAATGCTAATTAATGTTAATAACATCACAATATGCCATAAAACCAATTAGAAAATTGTATATGGTGTATTTTGGTGTATGTCTTGTGTTGGTTTTATTTAACCTTTACCAATTGTCTCAAACTATGACGGGAACTTTCCTTTGTTTATAATTCGTATATGCCCTTGTGTATATTTTTAATGAAAAGTAGACTGAAAATAAGAAAAGATAAAAAAAAAGTAAGTGAGGCATGGCAAATAGTTTTTTTCTCTGTAGCACTGATGTTTATGGCTGTCTCAAATTAGAATGTGCATTCATTCTGTCTCCAACAAGTTCTTGCCTGGTCATTAATTGTTTATTAATGTAAATAATAAGACTGATTATGACTGTTGCTTCAGACTGTTATTGTTATGTTAATGCGAATTAATGTTAATAGGTTTGTGACACTAACACACTTTAGCACACACTAAAACAGTAGTAAGCTCTAACACACTTCAGCACACATTAACACACTTTTGGACCTCTTTTTAACCCCATAAGAAGTGTTTTAATGTGCTTAAGGAGTTGAAACGGGTTTGTTAGAAGGTCACATATTTGAAACACAGGTAGAATGGGACTGGGTGTGTACAACATCTGTGGCCAGCAGCCACACACAAATAGACTTGTCTCACAGAATTAGTATGAAAAGTGATGTATTAACGTAAAAGTGTTTAAAGTTTTCTAATGATTTGTTTTTTAGGAAGCCCCATCCTAAGTATTTTTAGATAGATATAGTAGATAGATGGATAAATGAATGGATCAATGGACGGATGGATGGATGGATGGATCAATGGATGGATGGATGAATGGACAAATGGACATAGGCTACATAAATAAAAGACTACATCCACTTCACTACAATTTTCTTTTTCTAAATCGCTGCGGATCTGACTAGCACTGCTACAATATTGATGGCTATGTTAAGTAGCTGGTTAAAGATGCAGGACAAATCTGATGAAAATTAGTTAGATGTTTCTTCTGTTCAAAGCCCTTGATGGTGATGTGACTCTCGCTCCATGCGGGGCCCAGTACAGCACTTTGATCACTGATGTTCGACTAGAAAACACTAAAATATGCATACACTGGGATTCCCAGGACTAATTTAACTGCCTTATAAGTTGGTAGTTTTCATCAGATCTTATCTTCTTGTCTGTGTGTCTGTGTGTGTGTGTGCTGATGCTGTCTCTCTCATTCCTCACAGACACATCCTCAGCATCAGAGGATGAGGGACGGATGGCGTCATCATCACCGTTCCAGGCACCAAATCCAAATGTGGAACACTGGTTCAACCGTGTCATCCATCATCACTGCTCGTCCACTTCCTCCTCCGCCTCCTCCACTTCATCGTACCCAGGTGGGCGGAGCCAACACAGCACTAACTCCGCCTCAAACTCTGCCACAGCTGCTACTGTTCTGGCTGACGTCATGGCTCACACACAACTCGGTCAGTACCTCAACTGCTTCTGCTGCTCTCTGCTGTTTTTAGGCCACAACTTTCCGATTTGCACCCAATGTGTAAAACCTGTGTAATATCTTGTATGCCACGTACACTACACCCTAATTTTCCCCTAGGTTCTTGTATGTCCCTACCTTGCACAACACCAGAAATACCCCTACCACCATGCATACATTCTACACTACACCTCAAATACCTCCTACACTAAAATGTGCGTTTCCCATACATCACCACATCTTAGAATACAACAAAAATGTTATGTAAATATTATACTACACCTCCTATACCTCCTAATACCCTGTTACCCTAATACTCCTAATACCTCTTACTTTACTCCTACATTACACCCAAATCACCAGCCTACACTATACCCCTTATACCTTTTACATTTTTGTGTGCCCTCTACACTGCATCCTGTACATCACACCCCTACTCTACACCTTTAACACCTAGCACACCCCATATACTTCTTAACCTATTACACTCGTACACTGAATCCTAAATACCTTTCAACACCCTGTATATATCTTTAATCACCCTGTAGACTCCCTACACAACAACCTAACTGCCCCTACTCTTTGTATTCTAACTACACTACACCCCTTTTACACCTTCTAGACTCTCTATACTTTATATCCTATACACATTATATACCCTACACTACACTGGTAATATGCCTTACACCCACATACATCCCAGACTAATACTTAATAACCCAACGTCCTGTATAGCCCCTATATTACACCCTAAATACCCCCTAACACCCAGTATACTGCTTACACTAAACCCTAAATGTCCCCTAACACCATATATAACAGCATACAACTAACTATATACTTTATAACACCTACACTACTCTTTTATCACCTACACAACTTTTATCCCCTACACCACGATCCTAAGAACCCCCTACAAACCTGTATACCTCCTGTACTACCCCTTCATCTCTCCTACACTCAGTATACCCTCAACGCAACAAATCTAATACCATCCACAACCCATGTACCTCCTAGATTACACCCTGTATATCCCATAACACCCTGTATACATCCTAAAGTACACCCTTCATACCTCATAATACATTTTATACATTCTACATTCTAATCTCAATCAATACTAACACCGTGTATCCCAGCTAAGATTAAAATTTAGGAATGAAAAATGAAATTACCAGTAATTTACATGAAGAAGGATCTGACCAGTTCATCTTATACTAGGTGTAAGGCCTGCTGGTGTACCTGGCCCCAAATGTGCCAGTCTTCAGATATAGTTTTTTGTCAATACCAGTGATTTTGTGAACTTTTAGTTTACCAGACTTCCTTTGCAATAAGATCTGAACTCTGAAAGGTGAATCATGCCTCTGGCGTGTGTCTCTTTTGCACCTTGGTGTTCTGAGTTGACTTATCCGTTAAGCTGTGGAGCTTATCACCTTCAATACTCTCACTGCCAGCTTGTGCCAATCTGCTCCTAGAGTAAAGAGAGACCTCTTGCCTTCTCTGTGGCTTTTTTTTTTAATTGGGCCTCATTTTGACATCTTCCTGACAGTTTTCTGAAATGTTCCAGCTGCTTTTGACAAGCTGTGTACTCCTTTTTCCTGTGTGTATACAAAGGCTATCAATTGTCAAAGAGTTTTACTCAGCGTTGCCTTCACCTTCAGCCTACTAAATCTCTATTTATAGAGCTATAAGCTATGTTTCAAATTGTATACTTATGTAATGATATTCTAGACCATTTTCAGTGTGTCTAGTGAAAAATATTCCAAAGCGCTGTACAGTAACAGACCCTGACTGATAAACTATATTATACGGACTATATTTTATATTATAGCAGTGTATATGTTATTTAATAAAATATATGTAGCTGTATATAGGGTCTATATATAGTCTTGTAAAGAAATTCTGTAAAGCAAAAATGCCTTCAGAAGTAATGAAATGCACTATTTCTGCATATAAAATTGACAATAAGGAGCAGTGAACAGTAATAAATGAAACCAAGTCAGTGTTTGCCGTGCTCCCACTTTGACGTTAAAGCTGCATCAGTTCTCTCAGGGATATATTCATGCAGTTTTATAAGGAAATCAGCTGGGACATTCTTTTAAGTAGCTAGGAGAAACTTCAACAGATTTTTTCTGGAGACTTGAGAGAAAGACTGTTTCTATTGTTTCTGTTGCAGCCTCCATTATGGTTTTAACTATTACTTAATATGGTACTTTATGGTGTATAGTGTAGCTATAGGCTATATTATACCAGTACAGTGAATATAATATATCTGTATATAGGGCGTATAGGGTATATACTGTATTATAACGAATAAAACAATATTGATGAATCATAGTCCATAGGTTTAAATTTAATATTTTCCTACCCTGCCATTTTTGTTTCTTAATTTCCTTATTCCAGCAATATTGTGATTTTATTCCCCTGTGACCTTTCACCTCTGACAGATAACCACTGTGCTCCTCCGGATGTGACAGGGCTGTCTGAGCGTTCACAGGTAGCCTCGGTGAGAGGTCTTCCCCGCGGATACACACACACCCACCCCAGCAGCGCTATGGACACGGCTGACGGTGAGTCCCTGCATCGCCACAGCAACAGTGCTCACCTCCCTCTGACACATACACACATCGCAGCCAATCGACTCGCAGTGAAGAAGCTCCTTACCTTCTGTCAGCAGCAGGGTCTCATTTCATGCTATGTACATTCACACACATGCTGTTCTTCATCAGATACATGAGTGTGTAATATATATTATAGGGTTGTTGTTATGGTAATGTCTTGCTCTATTCGTGCCGCTTTTAATTAAAGCACTCCCACGCATGGTAGCCTATTAATAAATTTGTAGTGAGTAATTAAATGTTCAACTCAGTTACAGTACTGAAGCATAAATATAGAATAACCATACTACGAGCATCGATTAATTTTTGTTGGCTCTTTGTTAGAGCTACCCTTATGTAAGGATTGAACAGAAGCCTGGCAGTTAATAAGAAACTAATATGTTCTGTGGCCTTGGTGTTTTCTCCGTGCTGGCACTGGCATTTAAAAACTTTTTTGTAATTTCTTTGAGATTAACTGTGTGTATAAACGAAAGCCAACAGAAGAATTAGCTGCTTTAAACAGTTAACACATTAAGAGAATTTCATTTTTTAAATAGTTGATTTCTCTTCTTCAGTGTGTGTGTGTGCGAGTATGTGAGTGTGTGTGTGTGTGTGTGTGTGAGGATGGATGATCTGTTTGTGTTTGTGTGTGTATGTCAGCATAGATGGATTTTGTGTGTGTGTGTGTGTGTGTGTGTGTGACATAAAGTGATAAGGCTGCGGTCACACTGCAGCTGTGTCTCTTTTCACCCTGGGCTATAAATATACAGTATACATAGACTTCAGAGCACACATACACACCACACTCCAGACAGCTCACCGTGCACACACAGACGCACGCACACAAACTCTCTGTGGATTCATCCTGTCACTGCAGTCTTCAGTAAGTCATCATTTTTCTTTGTTTCACTTTTTTTTGTCGTCTTGATTTGTTAATTTTGTGTTATTGTGACTGTCTGAAGCATTATCAAACCATCAGCTTATTTCCAATAGTTATTCTGTATTAAATATTACATAAAAGATTATTATTGTACAGTATATTTCATCTTATATATTTTAATAAATATATTGCTTATATATTTGCATTGAACTAGATACTGTAATATTGACTACCGCACAAAAGTGAAAAACGTGAAGTAAAAAAAAATATTTCTCATTTCCGTATATACAGTCAGGTCCGTAAATATTTAAACATTGACAAAGTTATTGTTATTTTAGCTCTCTACCATAGTAAATTGGAGTTGAAATTAAATAATGAATGTCATCTCAAGGTGCAGACTTTCAGCTTTAATTTGAGGGTATTTACATGCAAATTAGATAAACAGTGAAGAAATTACAGCACTTTTAAAATGTGTTCCCTTTTTAAGGGACCAAAAGTAATTGGACAATTCAACTGTTCCATGGCCAGGTGTGTTATTCCCTCATTATTTCACTTAAAAGTAAACAGATAAAAGGTCTAGAGTTGATTTTAAGTGTTAAATTTAGATTTGGAATCTGTTGCTGTTAACTTTCTATATGAAGTCAAAACATCCCAAGAAAGAACACACTGGAGAGCTCAGGAACACCAAAAGGCCTGGAAGACCACAACTGTGGTGGATGATAGAAGAATTCATTCCCTTGTGAAGATTTCTTTCCCGTTCACAACAGTTTGCCAGATCAAGAACACCCTCCAGGAGGTAGATGTTTCTGTGTCAAAGTCAACAATCAAGAGAAGACTTCACCAGAGTAAATACAGAGGGTTTATCACAAGATGCAACAATTGGTAAGCCTCAAAAACAGGAAGACTAGATTAGAGTTTGCCAAAAACATCTAAAAAAAAAAGCCTGTAATATACTGGAACAACATCCTATAGACTGATGGGAAAAAATTTAACTTGTACTAGAATGATGGGAAGAGAAGAATATGGAGAAGAGAAGGAGCTGCTCATGACATGAAGCATACCACCTCATTTTATGGTGATGGTGTGTACAGCTGCTAATGGAGCTGGTTCCCTTGTATTTCTTGATGATGTGACTGCTGACAATAGCAGCAGGATGAATTCTGAAGTGTATAGCTATATTATGTGCTCACATTCAGCCAAATGCTTCAAACCCTATTTGCACTGTCCACTGGGACAGTGCTTCCCAGTGCAGATGGACAATGACCTGAAGCATACTTCAGAACAACCCAAGACTTTTTTAAGGCAAGGAAGTGAAATGTTCTACAGTGGCCAAGTCAATCACCTGACCTGAATCCAACTGAGAAGCATTTCACTTGCTGAAGGCAAAACTGAAGACACAGCCCAAGCGGCTCAAGAACAGGCAGGAAGTGAAGACAGCTGCAGTAAAAACCTGGCAGAGCATCACCAGGGAAGAAACTCAGCGTCTGGTGATGCCTATGGTTTCCAGACTTCAGATTTATATAAAAAGTGTTGTAATTCCTACACTGTTCACCTCATTTGGATGTAAATACCCTCAAATTAAAGTTGAAAGTCTGCACAAAGTAACAAGAAAATATATAGTATATGATAAATATTTATTATTTAATTTCAACACCAATATACTGTGGTAGACAGCTAAAATAACAATAACTTTGTCAATGTCCAAATATTTATGGATCTGACTGTATATATTAATTGCAAATCATTATATGTAGTGTTAGAATGTATATATATTATATATATATATATATATATATATATATATTAAGTATTATATATGTATAATACTTAATAGTAATATTATAGTAATACAAGACTATAATGTTATCCACAATAATATTATAATTACAGTTTGCTATACTATAATATATATATTTATATATTATTGATAGTATAGTGATAGAATATATGTAATGGTTACATTATTACATATGTTGATGTATTTTGTGCTATGCAGTGGACAGATTGATACATTCTCCATTCATGAAAAAAGCTCATGCCTTCACTTGGTAGCCGGTTGTTGCCAGGCAGCATAGTCTAATCAAAGCTGATCCAATCAGACAGCCCGAGAGCTCCCGGTGGGCGGAGCCAAGTGTCTACCAAGCACAGCGTCAGAATGACTCTTAAGGTTGTTCTGGCTTGATGTAACGTGATGTGAAAGCATCCTGGCTTCCCTTCATGTTTTCATCTCATCCCATTCATTTTTATCTCCTCCATCCCTCTTTCTGTCTCTCCTTCTGTCTCTGTCTCTCTCTCTTTCACCTGAAGGTGTCCCTGTGAACAGTCGTGTTTCGTCTAAAATCCAGCAGCTCTTGAACACACTGAAGAGACCCAAACGACCGCCGCTGCGTGAGTTCTTCGTGGACGATTTCGAGGAGCTCCTGGATGGTAGGTTGAGAGGAAATGCATTATCTAGGAAAAAGCTAAGAGTTCCCCAAACTGAATTTTGCTTTGGGCTGCAGGAGGTTTAGCATTGACACGGAGAGGAAGCTTAGACTGGTGAAGAATACAACAGGGACTAGCTTTAGCTATTGAATAGTTTAATCCCTAGACCTTTGGTGCCAGTAACTTTTAGTCATGTGCTAGCACACGTCTCAATTTTTCCCCTAGCAATACATAGAGATATTAAGGTGTGTTGTTATATTAGTTTGTTACCTTTGGGGGGTTGGAGTGTACACGCCGCACACGCCTGTCAAGGCTACCTTACGTCTTACATGCAGCTGGGAATGTCTGTCTTGAAGTGGCCATGAAATCAAAATTGGTGTTTTAGTGGTGTTTGGTCTTGTCTGCCTCTTGTCGTTGTGAAGACAATTTTTATAAAACAAAGAATTTACTCATTTTGAATTCAGGGAAATTTTTGTCCAGTCAAATGCTCTTTAAGATACGTCCCGCCCCTGTAAACAAAGCGTGGGTCATGCGCTACAGTAGCAGCTAGTTAGCAGCAAACATGGGTCATTCGTGTAGTTGTGGTCATGCACATTAACTCCAAAGCATCTCTCGTGTTTTGAAAAGATGGTTGGAGTTACATATAGGGTAGAGTGTGTGTGATGTAAAGTTCACTTAGCTGAGTGGCATTTGAAATAAATCAGTCGTCTGCTCTCCCTGCTTCTTTCATTCACCTTCATTTTTCACTGTTTATTTACACACACACACACACACACACACACACACACACATACACACACAGCTGTTTCCAGCCACAGGCCATCTAATCTTTTCCTAGGATGACATAAATAACAGCACAACAGTTAACAGTTCAAAGACACTGTGAAAATTCTCTTTCTCATTCTTTCTCTCTCTCAACACTTTCACTTTGTATTTTACTGGTATACAGTATTGCATTTCTATGTATTTATCTATCCATCCAACCATCCATTTACTAATCCATCGATCCATCCAGTAATTCATTCAGTAATCCATCCTTCCAGTGATCACTCCACCCATCACTACATCCATACATCCAATGGTCTCGACAAAACCTCTCACCTATCTGTCAATTCATTCATCCATCTATCCCCTAACCAATCAAATGTTTATGACTAAATACAGACTCTGTACTGTAGATCAACCTAATGAGGATGCATCCATCCATCCATCCATCCATACATCATGCGTCCATCCTGTCGTTTACCCATTTTCCATCCAAACATCCATTTACCCCGTAACCATTCAGATCACTCTCTTTCCACCCAGCCTCTTTACTTTACTGACACATCCAACCATCTATCCTTTTATCACTTCATCTATCCATTTATCAGTCCATCCCTCCATCAGTCTGCCCACCCATCCATGGTGTAATTCATCCATTCTTCTGTCAATGTATCCATCCATCTTTTCACTGTGCAGTTCAGTAGCTGGATGTAGTTCAGTTTTGGCAAAGCTGATAAAGCTGTTAATATTCAGGAATAATGAAAAACTAATTTGTGTATTCATGTGAACAATATTAACACTAATATGAATAAATAAACACGAACCTGTTAATGTGTGTGTGTGTGTTGGTACCAGCATTGTACCAGCATTCCATCCAGGGCGTATTCCCGCCTCCTTTCTAGTGTTCCCGGCATCGGCTCCGGATGTACCGTGACCCTGACCAGGATAAAGCTGGATGAAAAAATAAATTAGTGTGTTAATTCTCTCTCTCTCTCTCTCTCTCTCTCTATCTCTCTTTGCAGTCCAGCAGCCGGACCCTAACCAGCCCAAACCGGAGGGGGTCCAGATGACTCCTCTGTCTGGCGAGCTGTTAGACGTGGGGACAAAACGGCTGCCGTCTCTCCTGGCCTCTCTGCAGCGATGGGGCACTACACATCCTAAAAGTCCCTGTCTCACATCACTGGACAACACGGGCAAACCCCTTTACACCCTCACATACGGTACACAATATTAACCATGAGACAATGGTGTATTAATGAAATAGGATCATTATAATAATATAAAAGTGTCATTTATTTATTGGTTTGTGTGTGTGTGTCACAGGGAAGTTATGGACACGCAGTCAGAAACTGGCATACACACTTCTGAACAAACTCAGCTCCCGGAATGAACCATTGCTGCGGCCTGGGGACAGGGTGGGACATCTCATTCATCACCATGAGCAATCATTATAGGAGCAGCTTGTCTAAAAATAAAATAAAACTTACTCCAAATGTAGGCCAAGTCAATCAGCTAAGACATGCCTTATGTCTGAAGTTTGAGTCTTTAGTTTTACCCTGGAGCTACAAGGCTAATGGAGCTAACATGGCAGAGAACCTTGTAGCCTCCAGTTTAGCATTATGTACACTGCTGTCCTAAACACGACACATTCACATCCCATGTTGACCTGTTCAGTATCTCAGAGACTTGCTTATGTGGTGTCTAATACTATGTGACACATTTATCTATAAAAATGGACAAATAGAGCTGCTTAGATAGAGCTAGTTGAATCATTTTTTCCTCCAGACGTCAGTATCAGACTCAGGTGTGAGGCATGGGCCAAAGTTTGAAGGTGAAATTGAATAATATTGTTACATTTCCATGTGTATTTTTATTCATTTATTTATTTTAAACATGGCCATGAGCAGAGTTTTCACTAGATTGTTCACAAAATTGTTGCTAATTTGCTAGCTAGCTAGTTTTTTTTTTTTTTTTTACAATTGTGGGTGCCATTAATTAAATAGTGAAGCTCTACTTAATAATTATCAGTTCTGTAGTTTTTTCTTCCTCAGAGTAGAGTGCTGTATTGTTTTCTGTTCACTCATGCTCTCATGGTTCACAGTTTACCTTAGCATGAAGCAAAATGAACTTTTCAGCTGAAAGTAAATCAAGTTTCTACACCTCAGGGCCTTTCCTATTTTGGTAAATTGCTACGTAAAGTTTTATTTATTTATTTTTTTAGCTCTATTCCTATTTAGGTCCAAACAGTATTGCTGAGTTTGTGAGGGTTTAGATATGCTAAACTGGAGGCTGCTGTATTTATTAGTTGGATGTGGTGGATGGATAGATGGTTCATACAATTTTTTTTCATGACACCATGTTTGATCAGCTACGTCTGGGGAAACTGTGATTTTATTCTCAGCTGAACTTTTCCTTTAAAGGTTTGATATAAGCAGAATGCAGTGATTATTATGTGTGCAGTGATTACTCTGTGTCTTGTCTCATTTTGCTCAGGTCGCCCTCGTTTTCCCCAACAATGACCCTGTGATGTTCATGGTGGCGTTTTACGGCTGTCTCCTGGCAGAGTTAGTGCCTGTGCCCATAGAGGTGCCGCTTACACGAAAGGTAACATCACACGCACACTCACGCACACACACACACACACACACATATGTAGGCATGCTACCTGTTTCTGTGTGTGGCACATTGCTGCCCTCTGCAGGTAAAAGTGTGTATAACTATGCATGCATCAACTGGACCTGTACTTTTGCTTTAAATCAGAGGTTCTCTAGTTTTTTTGGAGCCAGGATTCCCTTTTCTGATCTCCTCAGTACAGAATTATTTTACCAGCATGATCTAATCGAATGAACTAATCAAATTTTATGCATATTATTTAAAGTTGTACAATAATATCTGGCTCTTTATTTAGTCTGTTTTAATTATTATTTCTGATGTTTGCATTTTAATAAAAAATTCATTAAATTTCATTTGAAATTATTTATAGTTATTATAAATAATTGTAATTTCTGTCAGTATAACAAAATGCATAAAATTGCTGACCCCTATGGCTATAGTTCACTTTGAGAACCATGGTTTGGTTTTAGGATGCATTAAAAAATTATTTATATATATTATAATTATAATATACAATATTGTGTCTGGCATTGAAGCAGTGCATTGCAAGAGCAGCTTGAGAAGTATTTTTTTAATTAAAAAAGGATCTGAATGAATAAACAAGCAAACAAATTGATTACTGCCTCATAAGACAGGGACTTGAAGGACACCTCAGGTCTTACATTAAACAGGATGATCTAACCTCTTTTCCTTCTTTACACTTTTGCATTGGTTGTGTTTTTTTAGTACACTTACTTGCATACCACCATCTAGCTTCTAGTTTGTCAGGTTATGAAACTGTACTTATTCTCCAAGTACCTTCAGCTGTGTGCACATTTTGTAAGTGAATATGAGTGCCTGCCAAATGATTAAATAAAAAAAAAATGTCTGTAAGAGTTTGATGCCAAACTGTGTGCAGGTGGAAACGCTGCTGGTGCTCTGAAACGTTCTGCCCAAAGGCATATAATTTATTTTTTGCCAGGTTCTCTGCTGTCTGTCTGTTGGTGTTCTGGCATCTGCTGTTAAACAGACTGCTCGCACCCTCGTCTTCCTCTCAGACGACAGAAAGGGCGAGGGGAGATTTTATGTCGGCACAGCTCCAGCCCAGCTTTGATATGTGTGTTTGTGTGTGTGTGTGTGTGTGAGAGAGAGAGAGAGAGAGAGAGAGAGATACAGTTGAAGGTGACGTTAATGTGAGAGTGTGATATGAGTCGAACAGAAGTGTAAATGAGCAGAGCTCACACTGCTTTTCTCCAGACTTTATGTCTAACTGAGTTTACTGTGTTTGTGTAAAGCAGAATTGAGAGCTCTGTTGGCAAGACTAAGAAGGTTTGACCTTCTCAATGTCTTTCTTTTCTCTCTCTCTCTCTCTGTATGCAGGATGCGGGCAGTCAGCAGATCGGGTTTCTCCTAGGCAGCTGTGGTGTGACTCTGGCTTTAACTACTGATGTGTGTCAGAAAGGCCTTCCTAAAGCTCATACTGGAGAGGTGGCCACGTTTAAAGGTCAGTACACCACGAAATCAAATGATTTCTTTCCAGTTCAGAATCATTCAGAATCATTTAGGATCGGTCAGAGTGGTCAGAATCATCCTGAGTCATTTAGAATCATGCTGAGTCATTCAGAGTCATCCTCAGTGATTCAGAATCACTCTCAGTCACTCACAATCATTCTCAGTGATTCAGAATCATTTTGATTTATTTAGAACCAGCTGGAGTAATTCATTCACAGTTACATTCTTTCACAATGGTTCAGAATTCAGAGTCATTCAGCAAAATTTAGAGACATCCTGAAATGCTCACACTTATTCAGAATCATTTGAAAAATTTTAGAATTATTTTAAGTCATTCAGAATAATCCTGAATCAATTATAATGAATCTGATTCATTCGTAACCAGCCAGAATCATTCATTCACAGTTATTCATAATGAATCGTTTAGAATCATTCAACAATATTTAGAAACGTTCTCAATCATTCAGAGGCACCGTGAGACATTCAAAACTATTCAGACTCATTCAGAAATCTTCATAATTATTGTGATTCAATTAGAATGACCATTGAACCATTCAGAATAATTCAAAATGTATGCATTCGAATTGATTCAGAAGCATCTGGAATAATTTAGGCTCATTCATAATCATTCATCATTGGTAAGAATCATTCAGAATCATTCAGAGTAATTTAGAATAATTTAGAATCCTCTTGAATTATCCAGTACCAAGGGCGCATATTTGGTCTGACAAGTCAGGGGAACAAACGTCAGGAAGCTGTAATATAACATATAACATATAACAATTTAAACGTGAAACTATGTAAATAAAATATACCTACAAATAGACTTATTATAGTGTCATGATGTTGGAAGGACTAGAAATTATTAACAGGAACAGCGTCATGTATTTTTGATGTATATTCAGTATAGAGAATGGGGACTGGGACAGTAATTCAGGCTAGGAGTCTAGATTTCAACCCAGACCACACAAACATTTAGGCATATACACTCACCGGCCACTTTTTAGGAACATCTGTACACATGCACATTCATATCCAATCAGCCAATCATGTGGCAGCAGGGCAATGCATAAAATCATGCAGATACAGGTCAAGAGCTTCAGTTAATGTTTATCTAACATCTGCATGGGGGAAAATGTGATCACTGTGGCATGGATGTTGCCAGATGGGCTGATTTGAGTATTTCAGAAACTGCTGATCTCTTTTCATGCACAACTGTCTCTAAAGTTGGTGCAAAGTATGGTGCAGAAAACAACCAACCAAATGAAAAGAAAAAAAAAATTCAGCGAGCAGCAGTTCTACAGGCGGAAATGGCTTATTGATGAGAGAGGTTAAGGCCAGACTGGATCAAGCTGACAGTAAGTAACTGAAATAAGCACTTTTGCCAACCATGGTGAGCAGAAAAGCATCTCAGAACACACAACACGTTGAACATTAAGACAGATGGGCCCCAACAACAGAAGACCACTGGAATCTCAGGCTACAGTGGACACAGGCTTACCGAAACTGGACAGTTGAAGATTGGAAAAACGTCATCTGGTCTTGACTCATCTTTAATTGCCCAGTTGTGCTGAACCTCTGCCCAATGTACTGCGCTGAGCTCTGAATCTCATGCTCCATTCGAAGATGCTTCCACATCTGCTTGTGCTGTATGATAAGACGAACATAAAACAATGACTGATCCTGAGTTCGATTTACTGTCTGTGCGGAGTTTCATAAGTTCTCCCTGTGTCTATGTGGGTTTCCTCTGGGTTCTCTAGTTTCCTCTGAACTTCCAGAAACATGACAGATGAATTGGCTACTCCAAGCTGCCATTATGTATGATTGAGTGTGTGAATGTGTGTTCATGCTCCCGACGGCTAGTCCAGACACTCCATCATTTGTGTCCAGAACTAATTTTAAATGATTTAATAGAGCCTTTGAGAATTATTCAGAATTCTTTTAACATTTAATATATTAATATTGAAGCATAATAATTTCAAATAATTTTATGAGTTATTTATAGTCTGTGTGTAAACAATTGTTTGTGTGTGTGTGTGCAGGTTGGCCACGTTTGCTGTGGTTTGTTACTGATGGGAAACATGTTGTTAAACCCCCTAAAGACTGGAATCCTCCAATCAGAGACAGCAGCAATGAGACAGCCTACATTGAGGTAAGTGCTGTGTGTGTGTGTGTGTGTGTGTGTGTCATTATCTATCCCAGTTTAGCACCACTAGTACACTGTGACATGCAGCTTGAGCAACATTCCTTATGTGTTGCATCAGAACTTTCTGTCAGGTCTGTAGGGTTTCGAAGATATTTTACTTTGTAAAAGTTAAAGTAAATGCAAGAAAGGTGGAATAACTGGTCCAGAAATAGATATTAATTTTTTTTTTTTAATTTTTTTTTCACTGTAACATACAATCTTAGTGTTATAAAGTAATGATGGAAATAGCACACATGCTGTACTACTAACTTTACAGTCACAACCCATATTCTGTGTATTTATTTTTCTGTATATGTATTGTCATATACATATACATACGTATATGTATTGTCTGTATATGTATTGTCATATACATTGTCCTGCACTCATCTCACACTATTGTGTATTTGCACTTTGTGTGGTCTTGTGTACTGTTGTGTTGCACCATGCTCCTGGAGAAACGCCATTTCTTCCAATGTATACAAGCTATATAGAGGAATGGCAACAAAAACCCACTTGACTTGACTTAATAAAGCCCAGAATCATTTGCACCTGAACCTTTGGCTCTAGAAAATTGGAATTGTGTATATTTTGTGCATGCAGCGGTCCAGAACCAAAATTCCCATTTGTATACTTTTTGGTACCTGCTTAATATTAGCACCAGTAGAAATACTGATAGTCAGGACAACACCACTGTTTATTTGCTAGTTGATTAAATGTATTGTGTTAGGGATTTAGACCCAGGTGTTGGGCCACCATGAAGAGCTTCAGTGCTCCTTGCTACAAAGATAATATGTCTCTGGAACTGATTTCTGTTTTCTGTTTCTGCAGTATAAGACGAGTAAGGAAGGCAGCACGATGGGCATCACCGTGTCACACGCTGCCATGTTGGCTCACTGCCATGCGCTGACGCAGGCCTGCGGGTACACCGAGGGTGAGTGTGTGTGTCTGTAAATCCAGAGTTAGGCTTATTTTGCACACCTTCACACCAAGTGAAAGAGAAGAGAGACTGGGAGAGAGACATCAGCTTGACCCCAATTTCCTCCCTCCATGTTTTCTTGGAGCATAGAAAACCAACTCAAACCATAGTCAGACGATCAAACTCTGATCAGATGCTGTAAATTCTTTGTAGTGTGAGTGTGCTATGCTGTGCAGTGCTTAATTTTCCCAGACATACAGTCTGGGAACATAGAACATGGGACATGAAGCACTGAGTGATGGCCTGCTGGACTTGGCTGTGTGTGTGATGTTAAGATGGACTCAATGCCGTGCATTTGTTTTATAAGCGTCATTCACAATGGGCTTTAAATGCTTATACTGATACCAGTATCTCTCTCTCTCTGTCGCTCTCGCTCTGTCTCTCTCTCTCTCTCACACACACACACACACACTTGATGACAGCCGTAGTCAATTTAATCTTGTCACAGGATCCCATAAATAACTGCTAACAGCTCAGAGACACTGGAACTTTCTCATTTTCTCTCTCTCTCTCTCTCTCTCTGTTTCTCACTGTCTCCTGTTCTGTTTTTCTTACTCACTGTCTGTCTGTCTCTCTCTCTCTCTCTCTCTCTCTCTCTCTCTCTCTCTGTAGGTGAGACCATCACTAATGTTCTGGACTTTAAGCGTGATGCAGGTCTTTGGCATGGTGTTCTCACTGTAAGTACACACCCTGCACCTTAAATATACACAGCATTATTTTATCAGCAGCGTAAATGGCACCACACACACACACAAACACACACACACATACACACCTGCACTTGTGTTTATTTACATTACTTCAAGTTCTAATGTGAATCTCTCATTCATACCCTGTTTCTTTGTGTCCGTGGTGATGGTAACCGTGGCGATATGTGGTAGAGTGTGATGAACCGGATGCACGTGATCAGCATCCCATATTCCCTGATGAAGGTCAACCCTTTGAGCTGGATCCAAAAAGTACATACCTACAAAGGTCAGGGGCATTCTGTGTGTGTGTGTGTGTGTGTGTGTGTGTGTTGTACTGATGATTCCCTCTGCTCACATACATTCACACATTTGAGTGTGTGTTATTGAGTGATGTGTGTGTTACTGGGGTATGAGTGCATGTGTCAGGTATACTGTATGTTTTGTCTTTGTTGTGTGTTGAAGCGTGTTTGGTTTATAGTGTTATAGTGCTGACATGTGATTTGTGTGTGTGTGTGTGTGTGTGTGTGTGCGTGCGTTGTTGCCGGGCAGCACGCGTTGCTGTGGTGAAGTCGAGGGACATGCACTGGTCACTGCTGTCTCAGAGAGATCAGAGAGACGTCAGTCTGAGCTCATTACGCATGCTGATTGTAGCGGACGGAGCCAATCCTTGTGAGTTCACACACACACACACAGTATATGTATATGCAGTATAAGACGAGTAAGGAATATGAATGAGTCTGTGTGTGTGTGTGTGTGTGTGCAGGGTCGATCTCCTCCTGCGATGCTTTCTTGAACGTGTTTCAGGCTCGTGGTTTGAGGCCCGAGGTGATTTGTCCTTGTGCCAGCTCAGCTGAGGCTCTGACTGTCGCCATCCGCAGGTACACACACACACACATCCTTATAAGGACCTTGACACAATTATTAATGCAGCGAATTAATGTTATGCTACACCTAAATCTAACCTTAACCGTAACTTCAGTATGCACAAGGACAACATTTTGCTCTTTTTAGTTCTTTTAAATAAAAGCAGCTTAAATAAAATTCAGATATTCCTATCCTTGTGGGGACATTTGTTCCCCACCACATACACACACCATCAATAATTACTGTATGCTTATTGTTAATATTCAGTCTAGGATAAGGATGTAATGAACGGATAAAAGTTTTTTTCCCAACATACATGGTTTTTTTTAACATACTGATTTGAATTGTTTAAATTTTTTTGTAATTATTTAAAGCTAATCAGGTATCAGACATCATTCACACACTGCATACAGCATTTTGAAATTTGTTGTATATTGAATTTGTAGTGTTGTATTTATGTGACACCCGGTGGTACAACTCAGAGTGTGTGTGTGTGTGTGTCTGTGTGTGTTTGTGCGTGTTTTTTCTGTCTCAGGCCTCCCGAAATGGGAGTCCCTCCTCCGGGTAAAGCGGTTCTCTCCATGAGCAGTCTGAGTCATGGCGTGATCCGAGTGGACACGGAGGAGAAACTGGCTGTACTCACACTGCAGGATGTAGGTCAAGTGATGCCTGGAGGTGAGACAGAGATGGCGTGTGTGTGTATGTGTGAGTGTGTGGACACCTTTCAATTGACACCATCTTTAGAGATCTTGTTAAATGTCCAGCAGTTGAAACTCATAGCTTTAGGTTTGCATTTGAAGAGTAACAGCAAAGTTGCAGCACTAATATGGTCATCTGATGTCCGTGTGTGTGTATGTGTGTTTGTGTGTCAGCGCTGGTGTGTGTGGTGCGACCGGAAGGAACACCGTACCTCTGCAGGACGGACGAGGTGGGTGAGATCTGTGTGAGCTCCTGCACTACAGGTGTGTCCTACTACGGTCTGCCCGGTATCACCAAGAACGTGTTTGAGGTGAGAACACGCCTCTGACCTGCACGATGGACTTATTACCTCTCAGGTTATCATGAATAATGGAGTTGTACCTTCCTCCAGTATCAGATATTAGATTTGTCAGATTGAGTTGTAATTGAATTTTCATTATATTTACAGATTTGATGTCAGATAATCCATATGTGAATATTTAAGATCTAACGATCTAATTCTAATTCCCTAACGTAAGGCTACTGAAACATGTTTGTTAAAATTTTTGGCTAAACGAGTCCTGTGTCTTTTGATGCAGGAAAAAGACACTGAATAAATGTATAGTATTTATGCATTTATTTAAAATAAAAAACCTAATAAATGTAACATGTAAGTAATTATCCATTTCCAGTTGGCACTTACTACTTTTATTAGATATCTATTGCGCTATGTAGAGTCTATATAGAATATATTGTTATTTGTTATACCCTACACCCTATGCAGTTAGCATATATAGTGAATATGAACCTAGGATTCAGCTTAACTGTGTGCTGGTGGTGTTTAAATGAAGCTTGAATAAATTACATGTTCTTTTTGCCTCTAGACGATTCCAGTGACGGCGTCTGGCTCTCCCGTTAGTGATCGACCGTTCACTCGTACCTCGTTGCTCGGCTTCATCGGACCGGTCAGTTCACTTTAAAAGTTTGAGACCAACGTCAACACAGCAGTATATGATCAACAGTATCCCATCACTCTGCTGATATAATTCACATACACTGTATTCTTATTTATTTAAATTAACAAAACTAATTTAAACAAAATAAACACATTATGTGTGCAGGATATTCAGATGATTTGCTCGGTGTGTGTTTGTTCTGTTGATATCAATTCCTTTTAATAAATAATAAGTGTAATTAAATTAATTAAATTAAATATCAAATATAAATGAAATGAAATAAAAAAAATGGCCTGCTTGAATTAGCATAAATGATTAACAACATTTAAAAAATGATAACAACATTTAAAAGTAACTTTATGTAGTGGTCTTTATTTAGTGTGCAAGCCTGTCTAACTTTAATTTAATTTCCCGAGTGTTTATAATAATATTTGTGTGGCTTGTTGTTTCATTATTATAACGATTCCTGCTGATGATGGCAGAACGTTCTAGACATTCCTACACATTATTCAAAGAATCCATCCGTATAGCAGATGGCACAAAATGCACTGTTATGATGATTGTTTTGTGTTCGTGTGCTGTTGCCAGGACGACCTGCTGTTTGTTGTAGGGAAGATGGACGGGCTGATGGTGGTTAGTGGGCGGAGACATAACGCTGATGATGTGGTGGCGACCGCGCTGGCGGTGGAGCCAATGAAATTTGTCTACAGAGGACGGTGAGCGACTCAAGTATTTACCACATAATCATTCTCTGTGTAGCGCTGAGACAATTTATTGAACGCCTGGACACGTGTGTGTGTGTGTGTGTGTGTGTGTGTGTGTGTGTGTATGTGTGTTTAGGATTGCTGTGTTCTCCGTGTGTGTGCTCCATGATGAGAGGATTGTTGTGGTAGCGGAACAGAGACCAGACGCATCTGAGGAGGACAGCTTTCAGTGGATGAGCCGAGTGCTGCAGGTACCACACACATGCTCAGCACACACACACACACACACACACACACACACACATACACACACGTTTGTCTTTGTGAGGATCTTCCATTTATATATGTATTAATTTAGCTAATTAATACTCCACTACACATAAATTTAACCTTAATCTCAGTAACCAAAAGGAAATCTTTTGTCTCTTTGTTTTTTAAATAAAAGCTGTGATTTTTGTAAGAAAAAAACTGCTTTCCTCATTGGGACCAGCCAAATGTCCCCACAAGGTAAGACATTTCCAGTTCTTGTGGGAAGATTTGGTCCCCTGAAGAGAACAGCACTGAGTTTCTTCCTTTAAATAGGAAGGTTGGAGACTAACAAGGTTGGAGACACTTCTCCAGGATCTCGAGCTCTCCTGCATACACAACATTACATCCTTTCTATTTTTAGCTTTGAAATGTTGTCTTTAATTCTAATCTGAAACTCTGAATCTATACTGAAAATTCTTTAGTAATGGAGTTGATATGTGTGCAGATTCATAATTATTTATACTCTGAGGACACAGAACATGGTCAAAGGCAAAAACAGACTTTCTGGAGCATGAGAGAATTTTTTTTAAATGTTGATTTTTACTACACTGGCAATTTGTTTGCTATGATTTTATATATGTTGTAGGGGTGCTAATACTTTTGTAGCATACATTGTCAAAGCAGAATATTGTTATTTAAGAATTACACCCACAGATATACATATACAGAAACACACAAGGATTCGGTGACAATGAATAATCAGCTTGTTATTAACAGTAAATATAATTAATAGCAGTATTTTTTGTGATGTACCTGAGAACCCAGATATTAAAAGTACAAACACACACACACATTCTTTATTCCACTGCACTGTGTGGTTGAGTGTATTCTCCTGACCTGTAGTGTGTGTGTGTGTGTGTGTGTCAGGCAATAGACAGCATCCATCAGGTGGGTGTGTACTGCCTGGCGCTGGTTCCTGCTAACACACTCCCCAAAGCAGCGCTCGGTGGGATTCATGTGTCTGAGACGAAGCAGCGTTTCCTGGAGGGAGCTCTGCACCCCTGCACCGTGCTCATGAGCCCTCACACCTGCATCACCAACCTGCCCAAACCCCGCCAGAAACAACCAGGTGTGTGTGTGTGTGTGTGTATATGTGTGTGTGTATGTGCGTATTTCATCGCATTCCTGTACTTATGATTTTTACCCCATTCGAATTTTAATATGTGTGTCTCGCTCTCCTCACCTTCTTGCCCTGCCCCTGTCTTTCCTGTCTCATATTTACCCCACCCCTGTTTGCCCCGCCCCCTGTTAGAGGTGGGTCCTGCCTCCATGATTGTAGGAAATCTGGTTGCTGGGAAGCGAATCGCTCAGGCCTGTGGGAGAGACGTGACTCAGTTGGAGGATCATGATCAGGCACGTAAGATACACACTCACACACACTCATCTTCACCCACCCACCCACACACACACACACACACACACACACACACTTTCTTACTTGATAATATAACCCCCAACAACCTGTGCTTCCCCTGATCATCTCAACTCCCCATACAGCTTATTATTCCACTCCATATTAATAAGACCGTCAAATTTATATCAAAATCCCATTTTCATTTGCATATTTTGTATGAGAATATTTGGATATTAATCAGCCTATAACCTTATATTACACATATCTCACCATATTGCCTCTTATTTCAAACTTCCAACCACAATCTGAACTCGTAATGCCATCCCATCACTCCTTATCACCTCATAATACCTCCTCATTTTATATTTTATTATCTTATCACCCCATATTAGCATAAATCCCTCCATAAGATATCTTACTGCATGCCACATCACCTCATGTTAAACTATATGTCCTCAAATCTGTCCATATCCTCTCTATACGATCATCTCATAAGACTCTATTACAAGGATTTCCAAATGGACATTGTGAATTTTCAGAGACCTCAAGCCTTGGCATTTTTGTTCCTCCTCATTATTTCCTATCATGCTTGTAAATCCATCTTCAATAAACCTTTCAGCATATTTTCATGTTAGTTTCCTTGTCTTCTGTTGTTCCACATAGTCAGAGTCACACAATGTTGTTAAGGAACTAGTGGAGCTAGGATGGACGGAGAAATGTGTCCATTTTTTTTTTTTTTGCTGAAGTCCTATGCAAGTGAAGCGTGTCAGAATAGCAAAGAAAGATTAAAATAGCACATACACCTTTCATTTCAAAGTGGCTTGTTTGAATGAGGCTCCAAGTAACATTTCAGAACAGTAACACACAAAATCCATCTTCTAAGTTAAAGCGATAATCCTATCGTTAATGTAAAGTAGAATAAAACAAAAGAGTTTCTCTCACTACCCCACATGGGGTCACGACCCCTAGTTTGGGAGACCCCTGCTCTATTACTATGTGTTTCAAGCTCCTTTATATTCTTAGGTTTGTGCAATTCTACAGGTTTTCAATAAGATTTAAATCCAGTGACTGGTTTTCCAGTGTGTGTGTAACTTTCCATTATATGTAAGCCAGTAACGATAACAATGATTATTGTTCTTATCATTAATAACAAGTTTTGTCGTAGCTATGCTAGCTTACTGTCATGCTAGTGTGTAAATGTGTAAGTACAAGAAACGCTTGTGTCAGCCTTTCCACTCTACTCTTACGTTATTAGTAATGCTGTCATGCTGACATGGTTGTGTGTTGTGTGTACTTGCAGTTTCTGTACATGCAGGATGTTCTGCAGTGGAGAGCTCAGGCCACACCCGATCACCCACTGTTCCTGCTGCTCAACGCCAAGGTACGTTAGCACTGACGTCGGCTTCTGAATGCTGGGGAAGCTGAGTGAACGCACCACTCACTGTGCTTGGGAAATGTGTGTTTTAGGGTGCCGTGGCGAGCAGTGCGTCCTGTGTGCAGCTCCATAAGCGTGCTGAGCGTGTCGCTGTGGCTCTCATGGAGCGTGGCAGACTGAACGCAGGAGATCACGTCGCACTCGTTTACCCGCCCGGTAAGAGATGGTCGAAAACCTCTGTGTTAGTGTGTGTTTGTATGATCTAGCATGGATGAAACTCTGGATGCCCACTGTCCTATACAGTTTCAACTTTTTCCTGCCTTTTTTTTTTGTAGATAGAGTTTAATTTTTAACCCAGAAAGTATGCAAACTTTTTCACTATATATTGCCATGGCAGTAAAATTTCTTACGGGCATTCAATCAAGAAATAGCAGCTAGATTTAAAATGCATGGAATGTTTAAAAACCTTTCCAGTTTATTTAATGAAACTTCTCGGCTCAGGGAGTTGGATGAAACTGACTCAAGCGTTCGTTCTCTTGGGCAATTTTCATAATGTGTTATTTATGGCTGGTATTTATTTGGTTGCTTGTTTGTTGCCTGTTTGTTTATTCCTTCATTCATTCATTTAAAAATGACGCGACATGCTGTTATGGGAGATTTAATTCATTTATACCACAGCAGTTAATACTAATGCTAATACTTACAGTTTTATTTATTAAAAAATGTCACATTATACTTTTTATCCATTTAAAGTTACATGAAATGTTGCGGAACATCCGTGAAACAAGTTTGTTACTGTTATCAAGAGTTATAAACAGTCATTATTCCCTCACCAGCCTCTCTTTCTTCTTTGTTTCTCGAACTTAATAAGATAAAAAACGAAGCTTGTCATATTACTGATAAACCGCAAAAAGCCAAGTCCTCTGCCATGGAGACTTTCCCATGGTGAAAAACTTAAATGAACAGCATTACCTCTGACTGGAGACTCCTTCCATAAATGTTGCTGTTCCTATAGAAATAATGACGTATGAGAAGGAGTGCATTAATAAAAAACCTGTGATTTACCTTATAGCTGGACCTACAGTCAGAGCTGCTGTTAGAGAAAATTAACCAATACCTTTTAACCAATCAGATTTGAGAATTCAACAGTGCTGTGGTATAAATAGATATATTAAATATGTAATAAACTCTAAAGCCCCTAGGTGTGAATATGTCTGTGATGTACTAGCGTCCCATATTTAATAATGAACCATACTTAAGTAACATATTCTTGAATAATAAATATCAGCTGAGTGCATGTTCTCTGCTTTGCTGCAGGCATCGACCTGATTGCTACATTCTATGGTTGTCTGTACGCGGGCTGTGTTCCGGTAACAGTCCGTCCCCCGCACCCACAGAATCTGGCCACAACACTACCCACCGTCAAGATGATTGTCGAGGTAAAATCACACCATCGTGCATAACGTGAGCATCATATCAGTGTAGGTTCTAAATCATTCTGCTCAGGAGATCAGTCTGTAAAAGGAAGGAAGCCAAACGATTTGTCTCCCGTATTGTGTTATCACTTAATCACATAATTTCTCCTAAAAATTAAAATCTCCTAGCGGCAAAGTAGTGAGGTCTACTTCATCAGTGAGGTTTACATCATCTCAGATTTACAGTAATTATGTTTTCAACTCATAAAACACGTTCACAGCTCTGTTAAACTCAGAACTATCTGAGAAACTCTGAATTTTCTGACAGTGTCAACTTGAAAGTGTATGGCATCATATTTTTTTTTTTAAAAAAGCATGACCAAGAAATAACAGCAGCTCCCATAGTTGAGGAGTTTGGAGTAAATTTATGCTAGTAATAACCTAATAATAAATAACATGAATAGTACAGTTTAGCATGCAAAATGTAGCTTTATACATTTCTGCCTAAAGTCTTTTGGAGGTGGATATGGTCACTGTGTTGGATAGTAAGTCTAGGCAGTCACTAACCTCTGTGTGTGTGTGTGCTTTGCAGGTCAGTAAGTCAGTGTGTATCCTGACCACACAAGCAATAATGAAGCTCCTGAAATCCAAAGAAGCCTCAGCTGCCGTGGATGTAAAAACATGGCCGATGGTACTAGACACAGGTACAGAGACCGGTGTTAAAATTCTGGATTAGTGATTATGAGCCATATTCAGAGTTAAGTGAAGAAATGAGGAGTTAATATCGAAACTGCGCACACTGATATTCAAACCTCAGACGTAGCTACAGACTTATGCGCTGCTTGGATAGTTACACACAGAGCGGTATTTGCTTAGAGCAGAGATGCTTCTCAGTTATGCACTAATCTAACCTTAGCTTTAAGCATTTTCTTAAGTGATATCGGCTTAAGTGAGGAGCACTATTAAGTCTAGCATCATTGTCTGAAAATTCTTGCTACCACAATACGTCACACTGAAGTGTGTGTTTGGGGCAAGGTAAATACACTCAATATAATATGGAATACTATTCAAGAGGAATATTAAATATACAGTATACTTCAACATTATGAAATAAATAAACATATGATTAATCTCAAGGAGAGGCATACAAAGACTTACAGAGCTCATCGGAGATGTATCTTATTCAGAGACAATATTCAATCCAATTCAATTCAATTTAGTTTAGTTTCAGTTGTGTAATATGTTTAACAATAGACATTGCCACAGAGAAATCCTGATGTAGATTTAGACCACTAATGAGTAAACCAGAGGCGACAGTAGCAAGGAAAAACTCCCCGAGATGACATAAGGAAGAAACTTTAAGAGGAACCAGACTCTTCTCTTCTCAAGGATCAAATTCTGAAGAAAAACATATCAGCTATACCTAGTTAAACTGAACGTGAGATGAGTATTGTCCTGACATTTCATCTTCTGAAATGTACACTGTATACAGGTTATTTTAAAAAATAATAATAATAATAATAATTACTGTCTGGAAAATGAATTTAAACTGATTCTGAATACTGAGAATTTTACCCATGTAAATAATGACACAAATTTTGAACTAAAATTGCAGACGCTAAATACAGCCCAATGTGTTCAGGGTAATGACGTTTTATCCGTGGTTGCCTACCAAAGCAAGGGACAGGGCAAACAAAGTGATGCATTTTTAAATGTTAAAATAAATCAAGTCAAAACAAGTCTTAAGACACAGCCTGGTAGTGAGACACAAAACTGATAAGTATCAAAAAAACAAACAAAAAAAAAACATGTAAATACTTGGATTTATTCCATCTAGGTTGTTTTTAAGGATAGATCTGATTTTAGTAATAGCTGAAAGTGATAGTTGTCATGTAGTAACGATGATAGTTCATTCTTGTGGTTTCAGATGATCTGCCCAGGAAGAAACTCCCACAGATCTACAAGCCACCGACGCCGGAGATGCTCGCGTACCTGGACTTCAGTGTGTCCACTACAGGCATACTCGCTGGAGTGAAGGTATCATACATCCATCACAAAGCTGGTGTAACTATCCCTTTAGTGAAATTACAGGTGGTGTGTAGGGTGCTGTGGGGGCCGATTAGGCTGCAGTAGCTATGGAGTAGTGTACTGTAGAGTACAGGAGGTAGTGTGGGAGCACGGGATTGTCGATAATGTGTTTAGGACACAGGAAGTCTTTATAACTCTAAACTCTCCTACTCTCTTGTGTTATTTTTCTCACAGATGTCCCACGCTGCTACTAGTGCCTTGTGTCGCTCCATAAAGCTGCAGTGTGAGTTGTACCCTTCACGACAGATCGCTATCTGCTTGGACCCTTACTGCGGCCTCGGCTTCGCTCTCTGGTGCCTCTGCAGGTCAGGATTGGCTCAAACACACACGCACGCAAATGTGCTGAACGTTGACACTTAGACATTGCACAAAAACTGCTGTCTGTATTAGGAAAAGGCACAGAAAATGTTGACAACACTGAGATAGTTGTATGTCTTGTTCTTGTTTTTTTTGGATTTTCCCCCGATTTTCCCTAAATTAGTCATGCATCTCTCCTCGTCACATGAGGGCTACAAACCAGGGTATGAATGAAGAAGGCTATCACGTGCTTTCTCAGAGGCACGTGAAGCCAGCCGAACAAGCATCTTTTCAAACTGTTGCTACTCAGAGGAGCTTCCACATGCATGAGCTCACAGACGCCCATGATAGGGTAGTGTCGCTGTGATTGATAGGGGAGAGAGCGTATGCCACCTGAGAGCATCCCAGACTCCCGGCCACGGATCACTGTGGCATCATCGGGATTTGAACTTACGATCTCTGCATGATAGGGCGAACGCCAGGGCGGGAGCCAATGTTGTTGTTTTTTGAAATAAAAGAATGAGCTAACTATTCCCCTGGATCTGATTTTGGGGGAAAAAAAATAGAGAGCTGGAATTGGGCCAAGAGTACCATGATTTAAACTTTGACAGTGCATTAAATGGTAAATTAAATTAAATCTATTTATAAAAGTATAAGTGTCTATGCTTTTGGTACACACATTTCTTTATCTTTCTTTAGAAATAAAATAAACAGCATGAGCAAATTACCTGTGCAACAAAATGAGATTAATATTATAGTTATCCCAGTGGTCAGATCATAATAATATTATTTTGGACATTGTTCTAAACTGCCCTGTGTGTGTGTGTGTGTGTGTGTGAGAGAGCAGCGTATACTCAGGACACCAGTCTGTTCTGGTCCCTCCTCTGGAGTTGGAGAGTAACGTGTCAGTGTGGCTCTCAGCTGTGAGTCAGTATAAAGTACGTGTCACCTTCTGCTCTTACTCAGTGATGGAGATGTGCACTAAAGGCCTGGGCTCTCAGACTGAAGCTCTGCGGGTCAGTACACTTCTCTCTCTCTCTCTCTCTCTCTCTCTCCCTTTCTCACACAAACAGACACACACTTATACACACTCTTCCTACCTGTCTTCTTGTCTTTTAATTGGAAATTAAAGCAACAAAGAAGGACAACGGCTGTTAACAAGGCCTAATTGTTTTGATCTGATATTATTAGTAATTAGAAAAGGTTACAGCAAATATCAGAAGTTTTAATGTGTGATTAGTTGGGATTATTTGTGTGTATTGATTGACAGTGAACTGCTTTTTTAAAATTTCATGGATTAGTTTTGCTAGTATCATCTATAAACAGGCTAACTAACATTATAACAAGTACACAAAAAACAACAACAAAGATATAAACTTTAAAAATAATTAATTGACAGAATAATGTTTTTCCTCATTTCAAATAAATGAAATGAAGTCAAGACACCTTGACTTATTACCACTAGATATTTCTCTCTCTATATATATATTTTTTACCTCTTTATTTATCCATGTCATCAGTTACGAAACATCAACCTGTCATGTGTGCGCACGTGCATGGTGGTGGCCGAGGAGAGACCCCGCATTGCTCTCACTCAGTCTTTCTCCAAGATCTTTAAGGATCTGGGTCTCTCGCCTCGAGCCGTCAGCACCACCTTCGGCTGCAGAGTCAACGTGGCCATCTGCCTTCAGGTGAGGAGGGGTGCCTTTACTTTCGCATTTACTTATTTCACACTAATTGGTTTTATTCATGTTATATTGAACGAAACCTGAATATTTAAAATGAAAAGCTGAAATATTAAAGAAATTCTGAATTAAATAATATAAATTAAAGATCTGAGGATATTGAATGGGTGATAATCAAACAATATAATTTTATTATTTATTTTAATTGTAATTCTGACTACAAATATGTTAAATGTGCTGTAAATGAAATTAATGATTGATTTCTCAGCATCATGTCTGTGTTCTCATTTTTTTCTTTTCTTCCTTACAATGTGTGTCCTTCTGTGGGGTTTTGTGTGTTTTTGGTTTTGGTGTGTGTCTGTGGGTTCTATATTTCTGTTTGTGTGTGTGTGTGTGTGTGTGTGTGTGTGTGCACATCCGTCCCACTCCGTCAGCCCAACAGACTGGGCAACCTGGCTGATCAGGTACAGTGTGTAGAGGGGAAGAGTGTACACAGTCTGCTTTTTATTTGAGCGTCTGTGTGTGTGTGTATGTGTGTGTAGCCATGCGTAAGTTTTTGTGCGTAGCTTATCTGCATGTCATAGAAAGCTGCTTTACGCTGTCTGTGATTTAGTACAGTCCTTGTTTACTTGTTATCTCTGATGTGTTGTTTTAATCTGTGTAGTTATTGATGCCACAAGTGCCTAAATAATTAAAGCTCTCTTCCAGTTTTTTCCATTAGATATCGATTGTTTCTAATAAAATAAAATGTTCTAAACATTTCTCAATTCACTTACATAGATTTATTACTAAGTCTTTATGAGAAAAAAAACAAAAATGGTCATTTTAATGGCACTGGTTTGATAAATCCTGATTGGGGTTTTGACTTGAAGAGAAACCGTCTCCTTCATAAGAGCTGCCATGAGACCTGCTGTTAATCTGTTCATCTTGGCAGCGGCTTGAAATATTGGCTTCCTGAGAAAAGCAGACAAAATCCTCTACCTTAAAACAATCTCTAAAAATCTGTTTTTTTGCTGTATATATCTGATTCAGACAACAGTACAACCTACTGTAATGCCTAAAACTGAACAAACCCATTTTATCTGAACGCTGTTATAACGTCATGGAGGTATCATCCTGTGCATTTTCTTTTTTAAAGTGGCGGACTGTGACAATAATCTAGAAATTTATCCTAGCATTAAGCCATGTCATTTAAAAACACACTATCTGGCAAAAAGTTTGTGGACACGTGACCATCACACCCACATGTGCTTTTGGAACATTCCATTCCAGATGTAGTCCCTCTGTGCTGTTATAATAAGCTCCACTCTTCTGGGAAGGCTTTACACTAGATTTTGGAGTGTGGCTGTGTGGATTTGTGTTCATTTAGCTACAAGAGCATTAGTGAGGTCAGGCACTGATGTTGGGTGAGGAGGTCTGGGGTGCAGTCGGTGTTACAGTTCATCCCAAAGGTGTTCAGTGGGGTTGAGGTCAGGGCTCTGTACAGGACACTCGAGTTTTTCCACTCCATCCTTGGCAAACCATATCTACATGGACCTCGCTTGGTGTATGGGGGCATTGTCATACAGTTGTCCACAATCTTTTGTCCATATAGTGTATGAATAGATTAAGGGTAGATTATTTTACCTTGACTTTCAAGGGTTAAGTGAGACTCTGGTAGAGCCCTGGTTATGGCCTGTACTATCAATCACTGATTGTAATAGTGCTTGGGCTGCTTATAAAGCAACTTTTTTTGTTCATGCTGCAGTCTTTTATTTCCTAACCCTGTGATCAAATACTGTTTATAACATGCCCTCATCAACTGCCAACTTGCTATGTATTGGCTACATCACACAAGTCACATATAAGAAGACAGACCATGGATTATATGAAAATAACTCACGCCAGCGTTGTGTGATATGTTACCACCCAGAAGTGGATTAGTTTCTTGTAACAGTATGGTCTGAAGTGTATTATTACACTTAATCCACAGTGATTTGCCAGTGATTTCAATTTTTAATTTATTACTGAACAACACATTGCATTTTTTAACTGTTTAGTATATTTACATTTATTATTCTGGAATGCCCGAGAGGCAGGTTAGTTCCTGTTATCACCTACGTTATATGTTCGCTCACTAGCTTCTCCTGTATTCTCTCTCTTGAAGTTAATGAGACAAAAAAAAACCCAGCTTGTCATGTGTCTAAGAACTCAGAAAGTGCAAACTCCTCTGTCCTGAAGACGTTCCTGTGTCAGGAAACTTACTGACCCGCACAAAAAGCGCTGACACCCAAGACTCCTTCCATAAATGTACTATAGGAACAATAATGTATGAGAACAAGTGCATTAACATAAACACACCTTCTGAAAATACCACAAGGTGTGGTATAAATAAAAACAGAACAGACAGGAACCCTAAAAGTGTCCACTTGCTGCCAAATGGAAGGAGTCTGTAAGGGGAATGGACTATTTGAAAAACCAGTAAGAAGCCAATAATATTCTTGATATTGACTGGTTCAGTTTGAACATAGCAAATCAAATCTTAGATCTTTAAAATGGTAATCATGCTTCATCCACCAATTTTTGGAAATTGCATTGGAACGCAATGCTTTATGGATAAGTTCTTCTTGTTCTTTCAGTCTACAGTGATGATCGAAGAAACCGTCTACCAAACTTCGAGCTAATAAAGTACTGAAACTGGTCAAATGGATTCCTCAGAGGGGAAGTCAATAAGGGCATGTTAAACTCTGTATTTGAAAATGTTTAGCCTGAGTGCTTTGTTGCTATTGCTGCTTTGGGTGTGTAAAAGTACACTAGTCAGTGCTTTTCAGTATGCGGATGCCACTAACAAAGACTAAATAGTAGCTAAAGGTGGAAAAATCATCTCCCTCTTGTGGTTGAGGCTGGTATAACCTTCTCCCTTTCTGCAATATTTTTCCACCTGGTCCTATGAAGATGATGTAAGGGATAAAAAAGTCCTGAAGGACCCGATCGAAGTTAAAATAACATGCATTTTATAGCCATTTATATCCCACTTTTCCCATCTGTTGCTCTTCTGGTACATTTCAACAGTGACGCGAAAAACTAAAATGGAAGGGAGAATTTTTTTTCTGGGCTGAATTTATGCCGAACATTATTATTAGCAGAAACAAATAAATAATGTGGAACACACCTAAAATATTTTTGTACATTACACTTCATACCTTTTTTTTCTGGGAAATATGTAGTAGGACCCTGAAATTGTCTTTTTTTTAAAGCTGATCTTGAAGTGTTATTGGAATATCAGTTAATTTGAGAAATTAATATAATATGTCAATATTAAACTGTCCAGTCTATTGTACTGATATAATATACTGTGTTGTAATGAAGTTGAAATTATTTTATTAGATCTGGAATAATTTCCTCCTGTAGGATGGAAGTTATGGGATCTGGTCCTTCAGATCTCTCTGTCATGGTAAAGATTTTACTTGCCAGACTAATTCCACTCTTCTCATGCAGGGTACAGCTGGTCCTGATCCCACCACTGTCTATGTGGACATGAGAGCACTTCGACATGACAGGTGAGTCCTTTAAAATGTTCAAAACACAAAAACCCAACAATGTCAAGATGACACTAGAGATGGTGAGAAAAGTTTGGGGAGTGTTTTGGTGTTGGTTATATTGTGACTGGCGGATAATGTGCATGGATTAATGATGGAGTTTGATGGATAAAGTGTTTGGATGATGTTTGTTAATGAAAGTGGTTAATGGATAATGTTGGTTTAGAAAGCGGTTGTCAGATAATGGGGGTTAATGAAGGGGTTTGATGGTGTTTGATAGATAAAGGTTTGTGAAGGTGTTTGATGGATATGGTGGGTTAATAAGCGAGTTTTATGGATAACAGGTCATTAAGTTGTTTGGATAATGTGGGTTAATGGAGGAGTTTGTTGGTGTTTGATGGATAATGGGGGTTAATGATGGTGTTTGATGGATAATGTGGCTTAATGATGGTGTCTGATGGCTAGTGTGGTTTAATCGTAGTGTCTGAGGGCTAATGTGAGTTAAATGATGGTGTTTGATGGCTAATGTGGGTTAATGATGGTGTCTGATGGCTAATGTGGGTTAATAATGGTGTTTGATAGATAAAGTGGGTTAATGATGGTGTTTCATAGATAATGTGGGTTAATGATGGTGTCTGATGGCTAATGTGGGTTAATGTTGGTGTTTAGTGGTGTTTGATGGATAATGTGGTTGAATAAAGGAGTTTGGTGGTGTTTGATGGCTAATGTGGGTTAATGATGGTGTTTCATAGATAATGTGGGTTAATGATGGTGTCTTATGGCTAATGTGGGTTAATGTTGGTGTTTAGTGGTGTTTGATGGATAATGTGGTTGAATAAAGGAGTTTGGTGGTGTTTGATGGCTAATGTGGGTTAATAATGGTGTTTGATAGATAAAGTGGGTTAATGATGGTGTTTGATAGCTAATGTGGGTTAATGAAGGGGTTTAATAGTGTTTGATGGATAGTGTGGGTTATTGTCTTTTATGCATTACAGTTTTTACTGTGTTAATCATGTCTGAAATCCACAACACTCTTTGGATATGAAGTGCTGAATTTATTTTTCAGACTAAATAAAATATTATAAAACAGATAGTTTGAGTTCTAAAAGCTTATTGGCTGAGTTGCATTCGAAGCCATTGTAAAATCCTCGATATCCCTCTCTTGGCTTATTATTCATTTGTGTGTCAGAAAACGGAGAATTTTGAATGTGTGTATTTTGTTTTTTACCTGTTTCAGAGTGCGGCTGGTTGAAAGAGGCTCTCCACATAGTCTGCCTCTGATGGAGTCAGGGAAGGTGAGAAAACACACACATACACACACACACACAAAACACACAATACACAAATTTCATCAGTTCCGAATTTCTTTCTCTCTAATACTCTTTTCACACCTGATCTGCATTCCTTCACCAGTAATATTTAACCTTTACATCATTCAACATTTAAAGTGTATTTCTGACCGGATGCACACACTCCCATGCTCAGTCCTGGTAAAATATTGGCTACTATTCACACATCTGCTCTCCCAGTAATTTTCCCTGAATTGTATTAGTCTTTCCCTGGTCGATTTGTGTCAGTCTTGCAGCTTGCGTTCACCCACTCCAAATTAACTGCATGTTGAATTTCCACATAAATGTGTGAAAGGGGCTTGTTTTGGTAAGGCATATGACCATACTGTATGTTTTCTCCTGCAGATCCTGCCTGGTGTAAAAGTAATCATTGCTCACACAGAGACCAAAGGACCACTCGGAGACTCTCATCTTGGAGAGGTGAGTTTCTTCTCACCACCGTTCAGTACAACATACATTTATTAGCTCAACCAAAAGCAGTGCTTTGTGTGAATGTATCTCCCAATATGTGTTTGTGTTTGTCCAAGAACATTGAAAGATCAGAATCGAAACATTTGGCCTAAACGTGTGTGATTTGTGATCGTTAAACAGATCTGGGTTAGCAGCCCCCACAATGCCACAGGATATTACACGGTTTACGGTGAGGAGGCTCTGCACGCTGATCACTTCTGCACCAAACTGAGTTTCGGTGACACACAAACCGTATGGGCGCGGACGGGATACCTGGGCTTCCTGCGCAGGACTGAACTCACCGACGCCAGCGGAGGTAAACAAGCTTCTCAAAGAGCAGAGTTACAATTACAAGCTCTTACATAGAGCCTCAAATAATCATGTTCAGGGACATTTTTACATATTTCAGGCTTTACCACCAGCACATCATTTAAGTCCTCGAGCCTTTATTCACTATCTGTCTTTCTTTCTGTCTGTCTATTGTTCTTTTTATTAAAACTATATGTTTGACTGACTGTATGTTGATCTTTAACAAAGTGTGTGTGTTTGTTGAACATTTTTAAAAATCTCTTTTGGGGGATCAAATGTCCCCATAATAATAACAGAGGTGCCAACATTTATGGTTTGACCCCCTGCTACAGCAATAGAGGAGCAACACTTTTCTGCTTTTTAAATTAACAGCTGTCACAGCAAATGATAATACAATGCCCGCTGCAAAAAAAAAATCAGAAAGGACACGTTTGTTTTTGATAGTGGTTATTTTCACTTTGTGCTGACTTTATCGTGGTGAAATCTGACCTGTGGATTCACGAACTTTGGTCTTGTGAGCCAATTGAAAACAAGTGGGTCAAATTAGGATCTCTTTGGTATAAAAATTAAGGAGCTGACCTGGCTAGTTCCTCTGAAATAAATATTAATCTCACATTTGGTTAGTGAGATTAAAGACCAGGTGTGTGTGTGTGTGTGTGTGTGTGTAGAACGGCACGATGCCCTGTACGTAGTAGGATCTCTGGATGAGACGCTGGAGCTCAGAGGGATGCGCTATCACCCCATTGATATTGAAACCTCTGTCATCAGATCACACAAGAGCATCGCTGAGTGGTGAGAAAAAGCCCTTCTCCAGTCCCCTCTCTCTCACACACACTTTTCCACTCTCTCCCTCTCTCTCTCTCTCTCTCTCTCTCACTCTCTCTCTCTCTCTCTCTCTCTCTCTCTCTCTCTGTGATTTTAATCCAGTTCTCTCCAGCTGTGGTCATAAACTGAGACTGAGGATAGTCCACCATACAAATAACATCTGGTCAGAAGTGGTCCCTTTCCACTGAATGTGTTTACATGCATACTAATAATCAGATCATTATCAGATTGCAGCAGTTATCGGATTATTCAAGTGGTCCTGTAAATGGTATACTATAATATTTTAAATCAGCTTAAAGACATTATCAAAAAAAAAGAAAAATCAGAAAAAATGCATGTATTTTATCCAAATAATCAGATTATTCAAAGCATATATACTGATTATCTGATATCGCTTGGTTTGTTTGCACAAATGTAACAAGATCAAGAAAATATCTTGGATATCTGGAGAAAGGACAGCATTTTGTGCAACCATAAAATCTCACAAATAATTAAAAGAACTCAAGAGCTGACTCATGAGCAGCTTGAGTCAGTGGCCAAAGTGGGCAGATATTTGTTACTTTTATTACTTTTTTCCTTCCAGTCTGTGCAGTATGTAAAGCTCTTTAAACCAACCTCATCGCTGTGTTTGTCCTCTGCAGTGCCGTGTTTACGTGGACTAACCTGCTGGTGGTGGTGGTGGAGCTGGAAGGCTTGGAGCAGGAGGCTCTGGATCTCGTTCCCCTCGTCACTAACGTGGTTCTGGAGGAGCACTACCTGATCGTGGGCGTGGTGGTGGTGGTCGACCCTGGCGTCATTCCCATCAACTCTCGCGGGGAGAAGCAGCGCATGCACCTGCGTGATGGCTTCCTCGCCGATCAGCTCGACCCCATTTACGTGGCCTACAACATGTGAAACCAGGAAAAAACAAAAAACAGAAAGGAAGTGAGACAGGAATTGAGACGGTTTTTCCTTCTGCACATCTTCATGATGAATGAACATGATGGAACTATGCAGTGTGTGTGTGTGTGTCTGTGTGTGTGCGTTTTCCTCTAAGGAAGACTGTTACAATGCCTCTGATACAAAACAGTGTCTCCCCATTTCATAACTGACTGACTGCATACCATTTTGGTTTTGTCGTCATTTCAAATATCAGGTTAAAGGAATATTAAAAAATATACAATTTTCCTTTCAGGTTAAATGTAGTTAATCAGTTTTTTGGTTTTTTTTTTGCACTGGATCTATGAAGTTAATGTAGTTAACACATAAAGGAAGTCTATCTCACCCAAAACTATCTATCTCACCTAGATTGTCATATAATATTGACTATATTGGCTATGTAATCTCATTTTAAGTAAAAACAAAATTTGTAGTGAAATTAGTGTAGTGTAGTCTACAGTTCCTTTATATTTTGGGAGGCAGGGTCTACAGGGTGGCCAACTGATGCCAAGATGGCTGCCACGCATAATTTTACAGAAATTTTGTTTATGTTTATAGATTACAGTCAGGTCTGGAGGGTTTAAGCCCCAGATAAATAAAAATAGGTGCCACATTTCTCTATTTGTTTTTGTTTCTGTTAACAAATGGCTTGAAGTGGGTATTTTTTTTACTTTGTTGTAACAAAAACAACAGCACCACTGGCGGTTTTAACAGAAAATTGGCATGAATGGTGCTGCCTTTCTGCCTTTCAATGAATATTTGTGTTCCTGTGTATATTAGTTTCATGCCTATGCCTATACCATGAGATGCCATGCTATATGGCTCCATGTTAATGGTTTCATAATGAAAACAGCACGTTATTAATAGGTTGTAAAAGAAGTTTCAGTTCTGCCATTCATTTTCCTAGCCAGCTGTATGGTGTTCTAAACCACATCAGCAAGTGTGTGAGAAAGAAAGAACTGGATGTGGTTTGAGGCAGATATTTATGCAAATGATTTTTGGTGAGATAGACTTTCTATTCCTCGTCAGCTACATCAGCCTCATAGCTCTAGTGGAAAAACTAAAGATGCAGACTTCAGACACCAGACATGTCTTGGCTGACTGACTACATTTGATTTTTAATGAACAGTTCCATTAATGTATGCTTAGGGTTTGTTTTGAAGTCTGGAGGAAACAACAACGAGGACCATAAACACAACGCAGCCCAACCGTTAATGCTGATCTTCATATTCAATCCCAGATCAGCACTTTTCTCAAACTCTCACTCCGAGACTTTCTCAGTGCGCGCCAACATGCAAAGCATCGCGACAGAAGGAGACTTCCGCTCTTCAGGACTGCGGCGACCAAGAGGAAGCGTGAGAACACACTGCACCTCAGCTCTCTGTTAACAGTAAAGCAAGATGGCTTCATCATATTCCAACATAACGACATGCTTCGAATCTTTAATGTAATGTGAGAGATTTTACAGAAAACTGAAAGTGCAATATGATGAAAGCTGAGATCTGATTTCTTGGTATATATATTGGCACTGCTACAGTGTGGGTTTGATGCTCAGGATTGCAGTTTTTCTCTTTTGCTTGCACACAGTGTCACTGCTTTAAAATACCTCAACACTAATTAGGCTAGACACCTAGCAAAACACATGATTTTAGCAAAACAAGACCCAAGCTGTGTTATTAACCACATCCGTCTAAGGTATCAGGTATATTTATCCGCTTATTCTGAACTAGGGGCAGCTATTTTTCTGGTGCTGACACAACTAGACTACTGTTTGCTGAATATCATAGCTAACTAGCATGTTAGCCTTAGTAGCTAGCATGTTAGTCACACAGGTAAGGAACCTGTGAGGTTGTGTTACCTTAGCTAGTTAATTTTAACCACAATATCGCTTCGGGGAATCTACAAACACAAATTTAAACGCAGCTACCACCGTACCACCAGGTACAAAACTAGCTATTCAGTTACATTTGTAAACATTTTCCTCAGTTGGAGCATCAGGTTTATAAACACACCATGTTTGTCCAAAAGGAAAACTCATGGAACTTTGGTCCAGTAAATGAATACTATATATGAAGTGAAATATGTGAAGCTACCCTCAAGTCTGTTTTAAATAAGGAATCTGAGCTTTGCCAATTTTTTTCTTTTTGTCAGTGAATGTTATAGCTTTAAGCTTGTGTTCAATGTGAAGTACTTTGCAGTTAATGGGAGTTTTCAGGAGTTTTGGAATAAGACACTACATTTCATAACACAGTTCTGTGTGTGCAACTGAGAAAAACTGTAACTAACTGAATAGAATATCACCATCATTAAGCTTATGTTGATCAAATACATGAAGACAGTGGCCCATAAATGCGAAAGACATCAACAAAACAAATGCAACAGCAAATCAGAAAACACAACAGCAATTATGTATAGTAAGGATTAGGGGTGTAATGAGACGCAAAATACAGTACATATTACATAGATACAGGATACGTTGGTGTCTTGATACGATACATTTTCAATACAGAAAAAAATAAGTATTGCCTGAAAGTGAGAACAGCGTTTGTGCAACACAACGAAACAAAAGCTGTGCGTTAGACTTCCACTGGTGTGACTCTGGGTGGTGTGTCTGAAGCACAGAGCTTTTTCTTATTCTGCTGTTAGCTCATTGTGCTGTCAGAGTCACGTAGCTCTCTGTGGCTCTAGGTGTGTTTTTGAAATCTCAGTTCTCACCTACAGAATATATGAACTTCCCAATCGTGGTGGTGATTTCTTTATCCTGGATTGAATCAGCAGGGAAAGGCCTGAATGCTGAGTTTGCTGTGTGTGTGCTTTGCTTTGTGATGAAGTGTGATCTCGCAAAAGTTTGTGGTATTAGCGCTTGTGTATTGTATTGGTATTCGGCACGCTGTAACGTTTCCCTCCACAAATCTCTCATTTCCCAGGAAACCAAAGTACTTTCTACACCAGACCTTAACGATTTGAGGGAGTTCCTGTCCATTTCTCACCGAAGCCATTGATGCTTTTCCTGAGCCAATACACTAGAAAAACAGCGTGCTTAGGAGAAGCATTTTTATTTAAATCATCATAGCCTCTATTGATTTGATTTCGAGATCAAGATGAAGCTTCTTTTTCAGAGGAGGATGTGTGGCCTTGATTAAGTTTAAATGTCTATTACACCTCATGTAATATAAGCGGTATTTTATGGTGACTAAACAATACGAAGACGCATCAAATTGAGTGTCTCTCATCAAACAATATGATACACCATATCATTACATCCCTAGTAAGGATATACAGTTATTATAGTGAAGAGAAATTCTTTCTTTTGAAAAAGCCGGGTTCCTTTAGGCGGGGTTTCAGCATTCACGTACTCATCGAGTTGACAAAATAGCTAAAATAACGTCATATGAATGCCTCTGAAATAAATAAATAAATAAAGGCATCAGTAAATTCATTTAGACTCATATTCCCTCTGACTTTAAACATCCTCCACCTCTCTGTTTTCTGTCGTCTCTCAGACTGACGTGTGCTGTAGCCAATCAGCAACGAGCAAACCGAACTACACACTCTCTTGTGAGTCAGGGTTTATGTTTCGGAATTTGCCATTGCGTTTTCAACTTTGTTGCAGCGTTTTCTGACTTGCTGTTGGATTTTTTTGGTTTGTTATTGTGTTTCACACTTACGGACCACCGTAAATTAAGCATCAGAAATCAAACGGCATCAAAATTAAGGTTATGCATTCCTCAATCGCATCTCAACATGAGCCTTAAATATTTCCTGATACCTGTGGACATGTTTCATACCTGTTATTATTATTTTTTTCCTATCAGGGTGCAGTGTGAATCATATTTAAGATATTATTAACATTATCACCATCTATACATCATCATCATCATCATCATTTCAGGCCTTTTTTGTGTGTGTAACTCACTTTTTGTATTTAAGTAGCAGATTTATACTTGTCTTAAGTTTTCTGCTTGAGCTTCATGACCACTCATGCCTAAATTAGCATGCATCACACTTGAAAATGAATGTATTGGGGTGACATTTTCCAAAGTGACTTATGTACTGTGCTTTACTGATACAGAAGCTAACTTTCAATCCACACCCACCTTCTCCCAGGACATCAGAACGAATGAGCAGAAACGGCAGAGTAATTTCAGGAAAAACGACGATTGCAGGTGTAAAGGGCTTCGTTTCAGTGCTTGTTTTTGAGTGTAAGAATAGTCGCTTGTATTTTTCAGATTCATTATTCGCTGTATAATGAGAAGGCCAGCATTGTAAAGAGGACGCTTATTTCCATGGCTGCATTCTGTATTTTTTTTTTTAATTTTTTTTTTTGTGAGCTGTGTCAGGTGTTAAGCCTGCTGTAATTATGTACAGAATTTGTGTAAGTTATTACTGAGATCCTAGAACGTGGTAGGAACAGAAGAAGCCTCAGAGCTAACCAAATTTTCATCTTTTCTTCACCAAACATCAGCAACAGGAATCAATATGTATGCTGTTCTTTTCTGTTACAACACACTGGGAGGATGCAGGGACTGGTTTTGTTTCCAGGATTACAAAGCACATGTGGTTTCTTCAGTGTCGAACCAGTTAATGAATGTTCTGAGCAATCAGCTGACATGGCTTTTTGTCCTATGTTAACATGATTTTTCTTAATAAATAACTTGCTTTTAATGGACTCGGATAAATCTGTCTTCGTTGGTGATTAAAATATTCACACAGGGGAATTAAGACTTATTGACGCATTAAACTATCCTTAATTATGCCATTTGTCATGATTGTATCATATAGTGCAGTATAGTTTCACTAATGCAGTAGCTTTTTTTCTGTCTTTCCTGGAATAATTAGCATGCTTACTTGAGAAATGCCTTCCACTCTTTGAAGACAGCAACTACAACATTTCCTGACATATAATGCACACACCCTTAGGTGTAACAGAAGTGAAAAAGTACTTATTGGTGCATTTGAAAACATGACATTCAATGTCTACATTTCGGATTTTAGAGAGAGACTCTAAAACCAGGTGATTGAACCAAGTGGAGGACCGGACCCCATCGAAAGACTAGTTTGTTCTTTAACACATGGATCTGTTAATAACTTCAGAACTAAAGAAATGCAAGCAGCTCTACTTGCATGTTATTTTCATCTCCACTTGTATTATGACGGCAAATCCCATCTTCTGCTCTAGCCTGAACTAGCAGTTATGAGTCAACATACACATGCAAGTATGAAGAAAATCAGCATTTTCAAAACAAATTTTTTTTTTTTTTTTTTCATTTTGGTTTACACAAACATTTACATACAATTTTACTGAAAGATCGATAAGTGAAACCTATTGTTTTTGTAGCCGGCAGGCTCCCTAGTCATCATGCCGCTGGCGGAATAGAGATCGGCACGACAGATATTTTTTTCTTATTATAAACAAATTTAAATATTTTGTCTGTGTACATCTTTTTCATATTAACTAGAACACTGTTGGCTCATGTCCTTTTCTGTGGAAGCAGATTAGTATTTTGCCTCAATCTAGACTGCCACCCCAATAAAGTCATTGGGTTTAAAGGGAAAGAAATATTTTTAAACAAATTTTTTAATGGTATTTAGTATTTAGTCATTTTGAAATACTCCATTAATCAGGTGGCATGGTATGTAGTGTTGACGCCTCACAGCTCCAGGGTCCCTGGTTCAATCCTGAGGTTACTGTCTGTGAGGGGTTTCACATGTTCTCCCGTGTCTGTGTGGGTTTTCTCGGGGCTCTCTGTTTTCCTTCCACTTCCCAAAACCTGCAGTAAGTGAACTGGTCATGCTAAATTGCATGTATGGAACAGCCCCTACATCTCGCCAATCTCAGTGAATTGACTTATTCAGACTTTGAATATACCCCCATGGTCAGTATTTTTAGATAATTATTTTTAAGGATTTTTCATATAAACTTGTAAATCTTAATCATAGAGAAGTAACATCTGTGATTTAATATGGAGAAAATGTTTTTGTTGTTTTTTTACACTAGGTATTTTTGTAAAGTAAAATCAAGAAGCAATATTATTGCGGGCTGTAGACTAATTCTAATACAACTACTTCCTTTTTTTTTTTTTTAGGTACAAAAATAGTTGAATTAGTGGAAACAATAGGTGAGCATTTTTTTTCATGATGTGTCTTTTTAATGATCTCCAGTCAAGCTGACCAGCTTTCCCTCTCCTACAACCCAAGCAGCTGTCTGAATATTTAACACTACAAACTAATCAAATCTTTCATCTGCTACTTCATCCCATGTTGAGAATGATGATGATAAAAATCTGATTTAATCTCAGACAACTTCAGAAGCCTTAATATTTAATTTTTTGTAGTCTGTCCTGCTCTTCCGTATCATCAATGCTTCACTTATAGATCTGTGATAGATGAAGTCTATCAAGAGTGTAATGGTGCCCCAATGTAAAGGAAATCCACTGGTACTATCAGGTCATGCTACCAAGCCAGGAAGCATGGCACAAAGCAATGCTAATATATAGTTTTACTTCCTGTTTTAATAGTGTGTACAATGAATCATACAGCTGCCCACTGCTACAACTCTAAGGAAGCTGAGGTCAGTACTCAAAAACCTTGCCAATAATACTCTCTATTGAACAAGGAACATGAAAGTCCATGACTCAGAATTTGCACAGGCACATGCCCCTTGTGCATCCAGGTTATTGTACATTTTTTCTTTCTTTCCCTCTAAAACATGTCTATTTGTTTTTACTATCACCCTACAATACATTGGCTCACAGTAAAGTGTTGCATTGATTACAAAATAGTATGAATGATCAGTAAAGCACTGAATGATCTCACCTCACAGGACAGTGAAATTTTGGTCTATTATAATCTGCCACACTCACCTCGGTCAAAAGGTGCAGGATCTTTATTAGTACCTAGAATAATGAAACCTACAAACCCCTCCTTCCAATGAATGTTTTGGAGTCAGGCAGTCTCATTCTTTATGTCTACATTGAAAACCTATTTGATAAGTCAGGCTTTTTGGTAAATAGCTTTTAAGTAAAGTTGCAGATGCCCCCAATCACTCAGGTTGGGTGACAGTGGACTGGTGAGAGTTCTGACGTCCCAGGGTGTCCTCATACCTGTGCTACCTTCTGGCTCTCTCGTCTAGTCATGCTGTCATAGGTAGACCTGCCGGAGTTCCCGAGTGTTCACAATGTACACCTTTTTAAACAAGTGTTGGATCTGTTCTGCTGAACTATGCATGCACTCCTGCTGCCTGAAGTGATCCCGGTGGCAGATCCTGACGCACTTCTCCTGCTGTGGCTCCTCTCACCCTCCACATGGATGTCCTGAAGGTCTGCACTTCCCTACAACAGTTAATGCCCAAGCCTCACCCAAGCTTTGTTGGTAAACTTGTACTTTCTAAGAGCTGCTGCTGTAATTATAAAGTCTTTTTTTTTTCTTTATTTTTATATCATTTTCCTCTACAAAGTACTGAGCTTTAACCTGTGCCATTTAAGGAACCTAATATAAAAAGACCCAACAATGCTGACTCTACAGTCTGTTAGAAAATGTCACAAACTCATGACTTCACTTTCCCACACGTTTCAATAACACGCCTGTTAGTCCACAATATACCAGTTTCCTAGTTCTCACATCACAATAACTACAGAATACAGTCTTTTTGTGGGCAAGAATAACCTTTTATTTTTAATAACACAATTACAACAAGCCTATTAAATAATTTAAAGATCACATTAAAATCCCAAAGGGAAGTACAAGAAAAAATAGAAAAACTGAGCCTGTAAGTGATAGTATTTAAGTGTAACAGCTAAGTACATTTACTTTCCTGTACACACGTATCTATAAGGAATTGAAAATTAAATCATATAACAATGTATACAACAAAAGTTTAAAATCGCCAATCACGTTTCATCTTGATCTAAATCTTTAATGCAACTTACAGAATTACATGGTTATAAAAGCAAAGAAATATATTCTATAGACTTTACTTGCACGGGCCGCCCAGGTATATTAACAGACGCCCAAGTATATTTGGCGACCCATTTTTGCATTTTTTATTTTTATAGAGTGTTTTTTTTTTTTTTATAAAAACTTTGTCTTACTCTTCCCATGTGGGTATATGGAGAGGAGGGTTGGGGGGTTGGATCTGTGAAATATATTATGTGAAATTAATAGAAATATTTAATAAATTGAGATATTGTGTTAAAGGTCACATGTTATTTGTTTTTGTCACATGTAGTAGACCAAATTTGTGCCAGCAGGTAATGCCAGCCTTTTCCACTGGCTACCACCACAAGGATATTTCAGACCTGTGGGAAACACTGCTATTAATAACCTGGTTTCAAGTAGTTATACTGACATGTTTGATGCTGTACAGAACAAATAGTTTCCCTGTATGATTGCTGACACATCCTGTGTGTCTTGATGTCAAGGTTATGTACTTGTGTAGCTGGTCTCTGGAGAGTTGCTGATCTGCAGTGACTGGTTTCAACTAGTTATGGAGTTCTGCAGTAAGAGGTTGTTTTAAGACATCCGGAGTTAATCACATTTAGGAAACGTTGAAGGAACTGAGGTTCATGATGTCCTTTTAGTTTTGCTGCCTGGCAGTCATTCAGTCTTCACAGGGATCTTTTAGAGAGGCTTGTAGTTGTGGTGGATGACATGTTCACGACAGTGAAGCACCATACTAACTACCATAATGATATAGTAGTGTCTTAGCATGGTGTTGGGTTCCACTAGGAGCTGCCAGAAACTGCTTCAGTGCACCTTAGCACTGATTCTACAAGTCTCTGGAACTGCACTTGAGTTCAGTGAACAGAGTTCTTCCAAATGATATTCCATCAGTTGGTGTTTTGATGATGGTGGTGGACAGTGTTGTCTAAGATACTGGTCCAAAACCTCTCCTAAGTGTTCAAATGGGTTGAGATCTGGTGAGTGTGAAGGCCATAGCATATGAGTTACATCATTCTCATCCTCAACAAACATTTCAGTGAGCCCTCGTGCCATGTGAATGGGGGGGGTTGGGGTCGCGGAGTCATCCTGGAAGAGACCACTCCCATCATGAAAGAAATGGTGCATCATAGGATAAAAGTGATCAGTCAGGAGAACTTTGTATGCATTTGCAGGGATGCTTCACTCTCTGAGGACCCAAACCATGCAAGCAAAATAAATAAATGCCCCCCAAACCATAACGGAGACACCTGTCCTGTAGGGGTCAAGCATTCAGGGCAGTACCATTCTCTGTACGCCACACATGCACTTGCTGCAACTTGTCAAGAATATGATGAAGGATGACTCATCAGACCGGATCACTTTTTTCCCCCACATCACTGTAGACCTGTTTTTTTTGTGTTCGTATTGAGGGGTTTATACACGGGAACCCTACTGTATCCCTCTCTTTGGAGCTGTCGACGGACCGTTCTTGTGGACACAGTCTGATCACGCTTTGCATTGATATTCTCCGTCACCTGAATAACCGTTGCTGTTTTGTTTTTCTCGACATACCGCACTAATGCGCGAGCATCACGGTCACTGAATCTGCGCTTTCGCCCACAATTTCCAGCTCTGTTTACTGACGTCTTTCCCATAGACCTAAATGCAGAGGTCACTTTAGTAACCGTTCCTATCGACACACAAGCCAGTTGTGCAATCTTTGTGACTGAAGCTCCTGCCGTCCGTGCCCCAATAATAAACCCTCTTTCAAAGTCACTTAGATCTTTTCCTCTTACCATCTTGATCCAAAATTGAGGTCATGTGGGTCTGCTCAGCATTTTTATACATGACAAAGCATGGTAGGATGATAACTGCATAACTCTCATGCAGTACACTGGTCTGGAAGCATCTGCATTTGGCTTCTCTGTTCATTTGTTCAGGTTTGTCCTTTAATGTGTCATGTTTGTATGGATGCCCAAATATTATGGAAGGTTACAAATCGATCAGTAAAGTCTATGGCACCATGTAGTTTCCGATTACCATCCTGTAATTGCAGAATCTGAAAGAAAATCAAGTCCCATCACCATATGAAGGTCTAGTCCAGTTGGAGATGGTTAAATCATCCACACCAGTGACATTTAATAATCATCCTGAGCAAAAGAAAGACAAAGATTCAACCACAGTCTATATAAAAGAGCACCAACAACACAGCAGAGATTCAAATGAAAGACCTGATCACACCTAGAACACTGAAGTAACCAATATTATTTACATCTCTACTTAATTATTATTATCAGCCATCTACTTTGGGTAATCTGATCTTTTTTTTTTGGACACAATGTGCCCAAATGTTCTGTTTATTTTTGCTCCGCTAGCGGAAACAGATCCCAAAGAAGCCAAACTCACTTTATAACCCTTCAGCTAGTTCACATTGAAGCGTACGTTCCAGTTAAAGATGTTTCCGGTGAAATTTACTTCCCTTCTTCCTTTTCATCTTCATCTGACGAGCTTTCAGATTTTAAGTCAAATGTTATATTTGTGAAAAATGTATCGTTTGTCATGTCCGCTGATGTCACTAACGGTTTTGAACTATCAAAAGAATGGGAATTTTACGTGGCGAGCACAGACGAGCGGTGTGATACACACACACTGAAACGTCCCAGTGCGGTTATAGGAAATATCAGCACTTGTGGAACGCCGCTTGACCAATCAGATTAGTGGACTGGAACGAACTATTGTACAGTACATAACACCTGCTTGCATTAACATTTCTGTAATGAGTCTACATTAATAATATTTAATATTGTTGGATAATTTTGCTCAAGAAATTAATGTAAAAACTATAATGTTTTTGTGTCATTTGTTTAATTGGGCTCTGGTTTTAGGACTTAGATGAAGATCTGATCACATTTCAGGTCAAAACTTTGAAGAAATACAGAAAATTGTAAAGGGTTCACAAACTTTCTAGCAGCACTGTAGCCAAAAGAAACAAAGTTAATTTGTATTGGCGCTGTGTGTGTGTGTGTGTGTGTGTGTGTGTGCAATCTTTCTATTAGTGTCCTAATAAAAACCTGGTACTGTAGTATTGTTGCATATTTAATTAGTCAAGGCCTCATTTGCATAAATAAACAATTATAAAAATGCAAAAGTTCCAATATAAAAAAATAAAATTATTGTAATATTTGTATGGGTTTATTGCTTTAACAAATGTTCACTTGCCGAAAACCTCAATAATTTTTAAACCTTAATAATTCTCTTTCTTTGTTGTTTCTGGTTGCTAGGGAATTTGTACCCTAGGAATTCCGGGTCATGACTAAGTGCTTCCGGTACATTCAAGTTTCGTTCCCAAACCAGCCTACATAGTGAATAGTGCAGGAAGTGAGGAAGCGTTTTGAGACACAGCATCTGTCTCTCTTTCATACACAGCCATATTACCCTGGCTAGCGTTAATCAGTATATATTCTTTTGTTCAAGAAAATATTACTGTTCACAGTAAAACACATTCATACCCTCGGTGCAAGCTACTAAAATATATATAACATCTTATGCTGATTACACAGTATAATCCAAAAAAAGAGCTTTAAATAACATTAAAATCTATTTTTAAAAAAGACCACAAAATATACCTACCTATCAGCAGAATTTCCCGCGAGCTGAATACAGAACACGGGCTAACGTTGATGACATCATCAAAGCGCGTCGCGGAGTTTCAAAATAAAACATTTAAAAAAAAAAAAAAAGGAAAACGAAAGTAAAAGCAAAATAAAAGGAACCAGAAGCTATATGTATAAATGTAAACAATATTAGCCAACTAATAATTTAAACCACAACTGTATGTGAAATAAAACAACACTTTCAAACATATGTTATATGTAAAGATATGTTAAAGTCAAACTTCATGGTAGGGAAACCTAGCTATAATACTTCTTATATGCATGGTAAAATGATTTCAGTTAATTTCAATTCAGTTTTATTTGCTTTTAACAAGAGAAATGGTCACAGTACAGCTTGACAGAAATCCTTATTTAGAGAAATTTGTATTTAGATCCCTAATGAGCAAGCCAAGAGTGATGGCGAGGAAAAACTCCCTGAGATGACACCAGGCACAAAAGAAAACCCATCCTCTTCTGGGTGACACCAAACTGTGGGATTATATATATATCTTCTATAACCGTATACTGTAAAGTCACAGAGAAATAGGTGTGGTGAAACGATATTCAGTGTGTGTATGTTGTGAATAAGAGTCCTGGGATGAGCAGAGTACAGTCTTTATCATTACAGCAGCAGCAGTTCTCAGAAAGTCAGGTAAGATCTACTATCTACTATCTACTAAAGCAACGGTGAGACTTGGGCATTAACTGTTGAGAAATGCAATCTTTTAGGGGGTCTATGTGAAACCATCCACAGCGGCAGAAGGTCAGAAGTGCAAGAAAGAGTCAGAAGTGCAGAAAGCCACAAGAAGGAGAGGATAAATCAGGCAGGTTCGGAGGCCGAGAGGAGCTTTTAGGGGCCTTTACTACCATAGTGTACTGTACTGTACTGTACTATACTATACTATACTATACTATACTATAGTTTTTGTGATAAAAAAAAGTTTTAGCCCCAGAAAACAAATTGCTTGTTGTAGTATGTTGTTAGGCATGATAATAATAATACTAGCTAGACCTAGCATAACTGATGATACATACTGATGACCCCATCAAAGTTACTGAAATAACTGTTAGTTATTTTATCAGGTGTATTCAGCATAGTAATGTGCTCACTACAGTAATGTTATTACATGCACCCACTTCTCTATGAAGGAGCTGCAGTTTGTTGAAAACACAGTTTTATAGCCGTATTATGCAGCCGCTGGCATCTTTCCGTGTGCTGGTCTCACTGCTGTCACTTTGACCTTGTGACTAGCTGATAAAAGGATGTCACTTTCTCAAATGTTAGGAAATGAAGTCAAGGATGCTAAGCATAGTTCTCTGATCATTTGTTTGTCTGATCATTTGTTTGTTTGTTAATAATTTCTTTATTGTCAAAAGTGAAGGACACTGATTTACACATAATTCTACTATATGAGTAACGACAACTTTGCTCATTTGATAGTATTGTCGAAAGGCTTGGCTTATTGGCTCTTCGCACGGCAGTGTGAGTTTGCAGACACAGAGTGATGAGAGTTCATAATCCTTCAACTCACACTGAAGAATTGTTTAACCTTTTTCCCAACCTTTTGTATTTCAGAGCAGGATAATGAGCCGATTTAAATGATGGACAAGTTGGATGATGGACAGTGGCCAAATTGTTTGGGACCAGAGCATTTTCAGCAAGCACTTGCAGAGCCAAGTGCAAAAGCCCCAGGAAGGGACAACAGTGGCCTTAACAATGGCACAGGCTGACGAAGCTCTGTCTATAAATCCATACTGAATATCAAAGAGCTGACATGCTGGTTTGAATGACATTGTAGCAAGTGTGAGTTGTGCCTCTGTTGCTCCTGGCCCTTAAGAACTCCTACCACAGAAGATCCCTTGGATTCAGGTATCCTATAGGCCAATACTCAAAGCTATGAATGATATAGCAGTGGAATGTGTTAAATCATTGGCTATATCTGACACAAATGAGAAGGCAAATGTGGCCTTCTCATTATTATCCACTGGCCACAAGGTGACAGCATTGTTAGAAAACAAGCACACACAAAGTCTTCAGTAGTTCCTCTACTCAGTGCGACACCCGCACCAAAATCAAAATCAAATCGTCTTGTTTTTTTTAACAGATTTTTCACCCTTTCTATTTCAATTTCAATACATAAAGTTTAGCCAAGGGTCAGATGACTTTTTAAGGCGCTGGCTGAGGAGCAGAGAACTTATAATGTCTTAAATTTGCATTGTTATCCTTTTTTTCCAATCATCTGATTTCTCTGGCATACGCTACCATCTGTTCCAACATCTACCATTTGTTCCTCATTAAGAAGAAGACGACTATAGGAATTTGAAAAGTTAGGTTTACTTTAACCTCCTCAAGGCCACTTCTTTCATAAACTGACACCTGATATACAAATTGTGATTCATGATGCAAATGTTAAGTCAATACTTACTGTAATAGCCTAAACAAATCTTGGCAGATACTCTATAAGAGGTATATGCTGTCAAACTTCACTGTCATTTGTATTGTATTTGTATCTATGCCCTTCACATTGAACGTTTAAGTGTACAATATACACAAACAGGTTCCATTTAGAATCAAGTGTTATCAGTGCTCTCATAAAAAGGGGTCTTTGTTCTTTCGTTCCTGACCACTAGGTCAGTCTCCTTAGAAACGAGTGGAGTATTTTCGTTTGCTTGTTTCCTTACTGAGTACAAATAGCAAAGTCTTGTGTCCGTGACCCCATTTGGGTAGTCTATAAAAGCCTACTGCTATGACACACTTATCCAAACCCACTGCTTCTTGTTAAGTTACTGATTGCTGTTATGGCCATTCGTGTAGCTCAAAGATCACTCTGGAGGGCCTGGGTGTTGACGCCATTACACTTTATTCTTTCAAAAAATAAAGCCGAGCAGTTGTCTGCAGACAAAAGCTGCCCAACTCTTCAGAAGGGCATTCTTATATACCTTTAGCTGAAACCTCTTCCACAGCCTTACTCACTTAAATTTACAGCATGTTCCTGTTTCCCACTTTACCCACTTTTAGGATTCCCATGCATTTGTAAGGTCATATAGGTCATTTTTAGGTCTCAGTTTCTCAGCATACACTTCCTGTTCCATGCACATAGTTCTAGTCAGTAAGCCTTTTACTGAGATACTGGGTACAATGACACATTTTGCACTATACTGGTTCCATACCTCTATAACATTGAGGATTAAACATTATCAAATATGAGTACACCTTTTGTGGTTACCATATTGTGGTTAAATATTCTATATTGGTAAGTCTGCACCATCAAAGGACTGTGTGTCAAAACCTCAACTCCTCTGCTCTGCTCTGCCAGTTTGCACAACAAACAGTTTTCCTCCCATTTCCAGTCACACAGGATGCTCTTCATTAGTCAGTATTCCCACTAAGGGAATTCTTCCAACATCTTCCCCTGCACTGCGCTGTGGCGTCTCAAACTCAGATATAACACTCGTTAGTCACCACTGCGTCATTATTGTAATTGTGTTCTGGGAATTAAGCAAATGCTAAAGACATCTTGCTGGCATAGATGGAGCTAGACTCACCAGCTGAGTCCCACTAAACACTGAAATAATGAGACATTGGGCTACAAACTTGATTAAGGGCATCACATGAGGAAAAGTATGAACCAGGCAGGCAGTAGCATGATCTGTTGAAGAAACATCACATATCAATAAAGAGACCAGTACATCAAGATTTGCAGAAGTCAAGTCTGGAAATAACTAGGACTTATATAAGAAGTTGAGCAGGTTCTGTATTCAAGGGTGTAGAAGGGTGTTTGCTGTGACATGCCTGGAGACGTTAAGCCTGTTGTCTTCCTGTAATGTGAGTGTCAATATTCTTCAGTGCTTGGTCGATCAGCTCAGTTTTTCAGAGTTGTGTTTCAGGTAGTGGGTCCTCAAAGAGGAGGGGATGTCAGAAAGGTAATTTGACGGAGGGAAAGAGAGTTGTGTGTCATCTTACACATGTACTCACATAGACACTCACAAGAGTCACGAAGTTACAGATATGTACATGAGTACTGAAGTGCTCAGTGCTTGTTGCTACAAGCACACATAATCACACACACACACACACACACACACACGTCTTACTATCCTTGTGAGCCCATAACATTAAACTCAGTAACCAAAAGTAAAACCTTTTGGCTCTTTTGGTTTTCAAAGAAAAGCTGCAGTTTTTTGTAAAAGAGTAGTTTTCCCCGTAGGGACAAGCCAAGTGAGCCAACAAGTTAAAAAGTGTCAGATGTTACTACACCTAATATACTTGCATATTTTGTACATCCATTTTTGCACAATCCTGTATATGTATTTCTTATTTCCTATTATTCTTTATTTCTTATTATTTTTTAAAATTCATTTCTGATTTTTAACTTATTTAAATACACCGTCGAAAGAGGAGTAGGCTGGGTTTTCATTTCACTGCTAGTTATATATTGTACATAACTGTGTATGTGACAAATAAAATCTTGAATCTTGAATCTTTGTGGGATAGAAGCAAGTACATGGGAAGGAATATGTTGAAGCACATGAAGACACTCCCATGATATCATAATTACTCATGCTCTTTGGTTGCTTGTCCTGAGCTTTAAGTCCCCGAGGGGGGAAAAAGGCAATTTAAAAATTCACTTAATCATCCATATCCTTCCACAAATAAACACTTACAAAGAGAGGCATGTTCAATAAACACACATGCCCTCATTCAACAGGGCATGGATTATCCTCCTTCATGTCACTGAAAGGGTTCTGAAGTGAGACTGTACTGTTTTGATTGTGCAGAATGAAAGTGTTAATTCATTACCAACAACCATGAAAGTGTTGAGTGTTAGACTGAGTGTTACTGAGTCGGGCTTTAAATTACTACCTCAGGGAGATTTATTCGTCCACAGGATGATCCTCATTTTGCATACATGAGATTAAATATACCAATACATTAAAATATACTCAAATCAAATTCAAATGAAACCATTGCCTTATACTGAAGATCCTACATGTGCACACACACTTGTCTTGCTATCCTTGTGAAGACCTGCCATTTACATAATTATTAATTTAGCTAATTAATGCTGTACCTAAACCTAAATCTAACTCCAAGCATAAACTTCAGTAACCAAAATGATCCATTTTGGCTCCTTAAGTTTTGTTTTATTTTTAATAAAAGCTACAATTTATGTATAAGTGCAGTTTTCCTTGTGGGGACCAGTCAAATGAACTCACAAAGTCAAAACTCTTATATCATCATCATCATCATCATCAACATCATCGCTCTGTGATCTTTGTTGCTTGATTGGAGCTTTAACTCCCTGTAAAAATTCTCTGAGGGTAAGGGTTTCTCATATCTTCTTAGGGAGTTTTTCCTCGCCACCGTCGCCGCTGGCTTGCTCATTAGGAATAAATTCACATATTTACAATTTATTTTGGTTTAACTTAATTTGAATCTATTTATCTCTGTAAAGCTGCTTTGTGACAATGTCCATTGTTAAATGCGCTATACAAATAAAATTGAATTGAATTGAATTATAAAGTGTTCTACAATAAATGCCACTTACAATTTCATTTAATTGTCCATATTCATTTTTTTCTTGATTGTCTATATCCAATCAAAGCTGCAGTTTTTGTAAAAGAAAAAAAAAAACATTTTCTTTATGGGGACCAGCCAAATGTCCTCATCTGTCAGAAATAGCTATCCTTGTGGGGACATTTGGTCCCTGCTAAGATATAAAACATGTCCCCAACACATACACACACACACACACAATGCTGAATACATTACTTCACTACTTCTCAATACATGAGGTGGTCTCATCACCTATATAAAGCAGGGTCCTGGAGAGGCAGATTTAGAGTCTTTGGGTCAGTTATTTTTTTATTATTTTTTTTCACACAGGCCAGTTGATTGGTAGATCTAGTCTATCTTTCCTAGACCTACTTTCTGTTTATTGTACTGTATATGTTAATGTTATATTAGAGACTGTATATGTTATATGTTAATGTATATTTTGCAGTCAGAGACCCCTTTAACTGTAAAAAAAAAAAACAAAAGAAAAAAGAAAAAAATACAAATAAATCAAAGATGCCCTCAGTGCAGATTTATTTTACAACTATTTAAAAAACCATTATGATCCTCAGGGATAATGATCATTTAAAAAAAAAAAATAATTTCTGAACTTCACCAGCCACCCATTAATTAAAACTGTCATTAGATTCCACTTTACATTATTTATTATAGGCACAATAACTTTGATAGTGATACTGGTTGGTTGTGAGGTCCACCAGTTTAATGAAATTGAAAACAAAGTCGTGGACCCCTGACTATGATGAGGTGACCCCTGGGCTTCCCCAGACTCCACTTTAAGAATCATGTATGATTTCTATGTATATTTTGTGTATAATGCATTTTTTTCTAGCATTGTCTTGTTGACTTTGTCTTATTGTACTATGTAAAGTCACAGTTGTCATGGCTACACCAGCTCCACCCTGTTCTACTTCTTGTATCTTTGTTTGATCAGTCTTTTTGGAAAACCTTGTTGTTGGTTTACTGTTTTCCTACAGGCCAATTCTGTTTTCTTGTTGTATTGTTGCACAGCATTTTTATTAAATGTATGTATTTTTTAAAATAAATGCTATCAAATAGAAGATTTTTATGTTTTTTGTTTGTTTTTGCGGGAAGTCATTGCAGCGAGTGTTACAGGAAAGCAGTTTGCCTGAATTTGCATTGTTTTTTTTGTCGTTTCAGTAGCTGCTAGTAGACGACGAAAGAGAACACTGATAAAGACGTCTGTCTGATCATCAGATCATCTCGGGCTGCATAATGCATTTTTGTCATGTTTCGCATGTCTATTTTTTTTAGACTAGCAGCATGTTTACATAATTCACATCTTTGTCAGACTTGTTATTACCTGCTCAAAATACAGTATATGACATTACTTATAGGCAGAGGTGTGCTGTTTATTTATTTGTTTGTTTATTTGTTGTTTTTATTGATGTCATGGAGCTGGCAATCACTATCAACTATTACCAGTATTGCTATGGTTTTTTTAGTTAATAAAGTTATAAGCTTAATTGACTGTTTAGCTTTATGTATAAATTATGTAGTCCCTTGTAGTTCTGTGTTGTTCTGTGTTTGTCTTATGTAGCACCTTGGTCCTGGAGAAACATTGTTTCGTTTCACTATGTACTAACTGGCTGTATATGGTTGAAATGACAATAAACTCCACTTGACACTTGACACTTAAGCTGCTAACAACTAGCTAAATGTCATTCAATCGGAAGAGATAAACAGCTGAGAGTAACCTCTCCATGTTGTCATCCTATCATCCTAATACAATCATCTTGCAGTTATTGGGGTTCTGACTCACAGTCTTGCTACAGGGAATGATTTTCAGGGTGGGGAAACCATGCAGCCAAATAATTACAGGAGTTTGTAGTTTGTGGACTCACCGCATGCAGCGTTTTATTCAAAATCAGGTGAAAAAATGAGGTAATTCTACATAAAATTGCACATCTTTATTCACAGTGTCTTTTCACATTTTCAACAGGAAGTTGGTCATTCAAATTTTCTGAAGATCATGGGAAACAAATTTTCGTTTTTTTCCCTTCATTTTCAATGATATTGTGATATCATAAAAAGGTCATTTGGCTCATTTGGCTAATGCTTTAATCCAAAGTGATTTACAGTTGAGACCGGATACAATTGTGCAGTTAAGGGTCTTATTCAAGGACCTAACCGTGGCAGCTTGGAAGTGCTGGGATTTATTACCTTCCAAGAAGTAGCCTAATACCTTAAGCACTGAGCTCCTACTGCCCCAGAAGCATACGCTTGCCCTATAGCAAGAGTATGCTACATACGCTGTCCCCAGCCTTCAAACATTCTGACTTCATGTCTGCCCTATAGGAGATACTCCCTACTACATCTCAGTGGCAGATGAGTTGTAGTACATCCTACATAGCATACCACACAAGTACAGTCTGCAGTCTTTCTGTGAAATCATATGACACCACCTGAGTAGAAACATATGGTTCAACTACGCTTGGTGTCTTACTGGTATGACAAGCTGCATACAACTACCTACCTTCCTTCACCTAAAAAATAAATGACATTCAATTAACTAGATACAGTACTTAAAGGGATTTAATGTAATTTACATAAAATAGCCCATAATATTGCAAAAGTATTAACAAATAAATATGGCTTCATAAGTATCCTGTTGTAAGATTGTAAGACCCCTAATTAGTTCTGGGTTAACCAGTAGTCACCACAAGTCACATAATTAGCTGAATGGAGAATATCTGTTGGGGTTGGGGGGGGGGCGGGCAAAGTTTGAACATCCCATGAAGCACCATTAAATCCATTATTAAAAACTGGAAACAATATGGCCCAATCACAATGAGGAGGACAATCCACAAAGCTGGACTTTATGGAAGAGTGGTGAAAAAAGCCATTATTGAAAAAGCACCATATGAAATCCCATTTAGAGTTTGCCAAAAGGCAAGCTAGAGACTCAGCAAACATGTGTAAAAGAGTTCTTTGCTCAGATGAGACCAAAATTAAAATTTTTGGCCTTGGCACAAAGAGCTATACTTGGCGGAAACCCAACACTACTCATCATCCTAAGAACATCATCCCTACAGTGAAGCATGATGGTGGTAGCATCATTTTGTGGGGATGATTTTCAATTGTAGCGACTGGGAAACTGGTCAGGGTTCCAGTCTGCAAGATACTTGAGACTGGTGCAGATATTCAATTTCCAATAGGACAATGACCCTAGACATACTGACAATGCTACGCTTGAGTGGATCAAAACAAATAACCTGAATGTGCTATAATGGCCTAGTCAAAGCTCAGACTTCTATAAAATGTGGAGTTCAAGGGGTATAAAAACAATTCATGGTACATAATTATGGATCTTACCTGGGCAAGGTATGTGTGCAATAGATAATTATAGCCTAAACTATGAAGCAACTTTAGATAATGATTTAACATATAAAAATATAAGAAATATAAAATATAAAAACAGAATAGAAATTTAAGAAATTTAAAATAAAACAGGCTTCATCCTGAGTCTTCTTTATTATGAGGTTTTTTTTTCCATTCTTCCAGGAAGCTGTTTCACGGGTTCTAGAAAAACAAATGAAAAACACAAAAAGTACAGTGTAAACAGATGCAACTGACATACATACACATGCAAGTATAACACATTTGCTGTCACTGTCCCTGAAGTCTTGATCTTTTTAGGTATTTTTAAATAAATGGAGATACAAATTATATGTACTATGTAATACTAATATAACCACTTAATGTCTCCCTGTTTTTTTTTTTTTTTTTTGTTTTTTTGGTGTGAAATAGGTTTTAGGTTTCATGTTAAAGGACAAGGACACAAAGTCTTTCACAACCTTAAAGTCATGCCTCAGTTACACATTGCCTTGCCCATTAGCAGCCTATATAACATTTTAATAACCCTTGTGTTCAATTTGTTTAGTCACAGTCTGTGTAAATTGAAGGGATATACTGTAAATAAATCTGTATTGTGTCTACACAGTAACTTGTTTTTCAGGTTTCTGTACATGACATTATTACATTACTATGTACATTGTTATATTGTATTCATGCAGAATGGTTATCCAGTATTTCAACCTCTTACTAAATGCTTTTATCATGCTCGCTTGAGCCACCCAGCTCTTCATATATTACAAATTTACATTTAGGGCATTTGGCAGATGCCCTTATCCAGAGCAACTTACATTTATCTCATTTTTTTATACAACTGAGCAGTTGAGGGTTAACAGCCTTGCTCAAGGGCAGTGGCAGCTTGGTGGTGCTAGGGACTGAACTCATGACCTTCTGATCTATCTTAACCACTGAGCTGCCACAAATTATGTGCTTTAAAATGTTTGCAAAAAGATAACAAATAAGCAGCTTTAATGATTTACGTCTGCAATTGTCTTATCTGTAGCATACTGACTATTTAGATATTATATCTAATTTAATCATTAGATGTTACTATACTGATAAATACATACAGTACATTCACTATTCACATTATGAGGCCCATTTGTACACCTGAACATTCATGCAATTATATGGTCAGCCAATCATGTGGCAGCAGTGCAATGTATAAAATGCATCATGCAGATACAGGTCAAGACCTTCAGTTAAAGTTCACATCTAACATCAGAATGTGGAAAATGTGATCTCAGTGACTTTGACTAGGGCATGGTTGTTGGTTCCAGACGAGGTGGTTTGAGTACTTCCGAAACTGCTGATCTTCTGGGAATTTTACACAATAGTCACACAGAATGGTTTCTGAGTTTACACAGAATGGTACTGGAAAAAAAAAATCCAATGAGTAGTAGTTCTATGATTGGAAACGCCTCATTGATGAGAATGGTTAGAGGAGAATGGTCAGGCTGGTAAGTCTATGGTAATTCATATAACTGCTCTTTACCACGGTGGTGAGCAGAAAAGAATCTCAGAACGCACAACATGCTGAACCTTGAGGCTGATGGGCTACAACAACAGAGGAGCAGGAATCTGACGCTACAGTGGGCACAGGTTCACCGAAACTAGACGGTTGAAGAATGGAAAAAGACCAGGTGACATTTTTGCATTCTTCAGCTGTCTAGTTTCGGTGAACCCGTGCCCACTGTAGCCTCAGCTTCCTATTCTTGGCTGACAGGAATGGAAGCTGATGTGGTCTTCAACATGTTGTACATTCTGAGATGCTTTTCTGCTCTCCATGGTTTTAAAGAGTGGTTATTTTTATATATATATATATATATATATATATATATATATATATATATATATATATATATATATATATATATTATTTATTTATTTATTTATTTATTTATTTATTTATTTTTTAAATCCTTGTCTTGTGTTTTTCATACTAGCGTACTAACCTGCCAAACAGGGTTTTTAGACTGATGGTACTTTTAGTCCCATACCTAGTGAACTAGCATGAGGATGCGTTTTTGATAGAGGCTACAAAGTACTTCTGCAATTCGCTCTGAATAAGGGAATCTGCCAAATGCTGTAAATGTAAATTCAAGTTATGATAGCCTCCCTGTCAGGTCCAACCAGTCTGGCCATTTTCCTCTGACCTCTCTCTTCGACAAGGTATTTTCCACCCACAGAACAGCTATTTACTGGATATTATGTGTTTTTTGCAATATAGGACTTTACGTCTAGCTAGAATTCACTGAACTCCATTTTCCAGTAGTGTCTAGAAGCAGAGCAGCCCTAAAAGATTTGCATTTCATTAAAGTATTTAGGTATTTGCATTCATTTGATCACCTGTTTTTGACTTACCCCTATTACAGCTCTGATTTTCTGATACAGCTCTGGTTTTCTTTTTGGTATAGAAAGAGTGAGCCTGCTGCAGAACCTTTCTGGTTCTCTACCTCGCAGATGTATACGCCATTGAGGTCAGAATCCAACCTTAGAAAATGCAGTCTATCTCCATCTGCTTTCACTCCTTCTGGAAGTCCAGACGAGTCCTGCCTAGTTCGAAAGTCAAAAAAAGTAAGGCATGAAGTTATGCTGTGTTTGTGGTGCCTTGTAAGTGGTAATTTGCAAGTTGTAATAATGTCTTTTTCCACCTCGGCACGTTTGATGTGAGAAGTGAAAAACAAAACAAAACATGGAAGCCACCATGAAAGTGTGTCTTGTTTGCTCTGTCAGAGCACTTAAAGCTCATAAAAAGCTACTTTAACTGCATTTTTACAGCTACTGCCCTGAGTAGCTACTGGTTCTGTTCTACTACAGTAAACTTTAAGCATTTATGCAACATTTTGGACTGAAATTGCAGCACAACAACAACAGCAGACAATAGCGAGTAGCTAAGCAACAAGCTAGCCAGGGCACAATAGCGAGTCGCTTAGTCACTGTTCACAGTGTGAGCGGCCATGTGGATTTGAAGTCACTTCGTAAACGGGGAAGGAACTGGTAGTTGGGAAATTCCCCAAGTTGAGAGTTTTTGAGTGTGTATATTTCTGTGTCTGTGTGTGTGTGTGTGTGTGTGCATGTGTGTGTGGTTCTGTGTGTTGGGGTGTGTGTGTGTGTGTGTGAAGAATACTGGATTAATACCAAATCATTTATACATGTAAGTTCCAGTATTCCCAGCATCATTTACCTCACAACTCTGGTTTCACTTCTGATTTTGTCTGACTCTTACATTAACTGCGTGAAACCGCTACAGACTTTCATGTTCTTTACATGTAAAATTCAGTTTCTACTACAAGCCAATTAACAGAACTATACAGTTGGTACAAGCCAATTAACAGAACTAAAACTAATGACTCTCCAAAACACTCACCACCCTAATCACATGATGTGTATCCTGAGCCATGAAGGATTTATTCCTGTTACCCTAATGCCAACACACTCCTGTTACCAACCTGCAAGCTTTTCTCCTTTCTTGGTCATATGCTGACTACACCACCACCTCTCTTTCTATCTCTGTCCCCCTCTCTTTCTTTCTTTCTTTCTTTCTTTCTTACAATTCTCACAATTATTATTTGTATTAGTACTTTTTCATTTGCATATTTATTCATGCAAATGAGGCTTTATCTTATTAAATATGCAAACCCTACCAAAAAAAACAAAACAAAAATCTTTCTTAAATTTTTGATGTTGTTAAAATTAAGATATTTATTTCTCTGTGAAGAATCTCTCAAGTGAAAGACTTTCACAGATGTGGAAGATTTCTCAGTATGTTGGAAAATGATTTTTTTATTTTTTTAACCATAAAAATACAATGTGCACCATTATAAAAAATATATGTTATGCCGTTTCTCACTATAAAATCAAATTTAAATCCAACAATAATTAATATTTGGAGAAATTCCTCTGTAATAGCCCTCTAATTAAGGATAATTAATTGCACATCATCTAGAAACTCGGATTTTTGGCTCTCAATATAGGAAAAGATTTTGTGGAAAAACTGCTTTAAATGCAACATGATTTAATGTTTCATCTCTAGTTAGTGTGGTATATAAGGTTGTAAGGAAATTGATATCTATATCATAATGGCACATAAAGTCACATACAGTATATATTAGGAAACACGCTTTATGGGGATATATGACATACCGTGATTGTGCCGAGTGGGCAGAGCTTAAGTCTTCTTCAATGTTTCTAAATTTCAGATATGCGATGGTTGCGAGTGGATAAAAATAGTGAAATAATCATGTTTCTGTTGAAAATACCTTCAGTATTATTAAGTATAGATCAACTATAAATCCAGTACTGTAATGTCTTTATGTGTTCATTTATTTTGCACAAAGGAGCAAAGCAGATGTTCTGTAAATGCAACCTTGTCCCTATACATAATTAGATGGTGCCACTGTGGCACATCTGTATTGTCAAAGCACTATAAAACTAAAATCCTTTCCTGTTTTAAATGTTATAAATCCTCTCCCATTAGGAGCATGCATTTACCTGCGCCAGCTGTATTTTGTGTTTTCCACCTCCGGTTCTGTTTTACATCGATACTCCTGGTTATACGTAGGATTCTTAACAGGTTCCACGTAGACAAGCTGAGAGGAACCTGTGAGGAAAAGAAAAAGCCACAGACTCAAAACAAAGGAACGCACTCCTGTAAAGTGTCACTAAACATTTTTGCCAGGCATAATAATAATCCTGAGAGATTTTTTTTTTTTTTTGCATGAAAACAGTTCTTTTGCTGAAATAGCAACATCTAATGGAGCATTCATCAAGACAATATCTGTATTAACTGAAATTGATACAAATCAACGCAAATCAATGCTGAAAAGAATTAAAACCATAAAACTGAACAGATGCTTTCTCTCTTCATTTTCATGCCTTCGTGCAAAGTTCCAGAGAAACTCCCTACAGCATTTCATCTTGGTACGTTTCATGGCACTATGCTAATACAGACTGAACATGCCCTTAGGCATTTAGTTTTGTAAACGTCTTTTATGAATTTGCATGCATGTTTAAGAATCCTGCCGACCTCAGATAGTGGAGCTTAACCACATTTAGTTTATGCTGTAATAGTTTCACACTGGTTTATAGTAGAATAGAATAGTAGTGTCATAGTAGTGCAGAACTACACTATCCATCAGCCCCAGCATGTCACATGTCTCACTGATCACTCTCACCTGTGTCTTGATCACCTTGATTAGAACCACTATTTAAGTTCCAGTTTTCCAGTGTTTCATGGTCAAGCTTTTTGTTGTAGTGCTTGTGTGCTGTTGGGAGCGTGCGTGCGTGCGTGCGTGCGTGCGTGCGTGCCACAGTATCACTTGTAGTCTGGCTGGTTTTGCCTTCTATCCACAGGTTAGGTTTATGGTTCTTGTTTTCACAGTTTTTTGGTTGTTGGTTTGTATTTTACATAGTAGATAATCTACATTTGCATCCGCTTCCTCTACAATTCCTGACATGCAGCTGGTAGCATTATGCACATTCATTGTCTACATGCATATGATATCACTGTATCACTGTTGAGAACTTCATATAATAACACATATATAAATTGGACTATATTGTTCCCAAATTCACTGCAACCATTGCAAGGACAAATTGTTTGCTGAAGATGAATGAACGCATATTCACACAATTTTGCTACCCTTGAAACCCACCTCATCCTAAACCATCATTCAACCCCCATTTGAAACTGTAATGTGCATGACTGACTGCAGTTAAATAAAAAATAAAAAAGGTGTGGGCTATATTGATATGGGCCACCTGGTAGCTACAGGGTCCCTGATTTGATCCTGAGCTTAGGTGACTGTCTGTGAAGTTTCATATGTTCTCCCTGTGTTCCTCGTGTAGTTTAGTTTTCCTCGTGTTGTCCGGTTTCCTCTAACTGTCCAAAAACATGCCAATAGGTGGTGGATTGGCTATGATAAATTGTCCCTAGCTGTGAATGAATGTGTGAATGTGAGTGGTGCCCTGGGATGGACTGGTGTGCCATCTAGTATGTATTCGCACCTCATGCCCGTGTGCGTTCCTGGGATAGACTCCGGAACCACTGCGAGCCCCAACTGCGGCCACATAGCTCATGTGGTTATTGATTTTCATAAGGCTTTCACTCTGCACTAGAGCTCACAGGCACACACGTGTGTTGCAGGGAACCTGGAGCATATCCCAGGGGACTTGGGGCATGAGGCGGGGGACACCCTGGACGGGGTGCCAACCCATCACAGGGCACACGCACACACACACACTCATTCACACACTACGGACAATTTGGAAACACCAATCAGCCTACAACGCATGTCTTTGGACTGGGGGAGGAAAAGGGAGTACCTGGAGGAAACCACAGGGAGAACGTGCAAACTCCGCGTACACAGGGCAGAGGCGGGGTTTTAACCCCCAACCCTGGAGTGTTCTAGGAAAATAATCAACTTTGGGGTGGTAACAGTAACACCAACAGATGGTATCCCACCACTCCATTGTGTTTTATTCCTTCATTATCAACCCACATGCTCCTTATCCACATACGCCATGTTCCTGACTTTTCTAGTAGTAGAGCCTATACAAAAAAATATTAAATTACTCTTCAGCTTTTGTCATGTTATGGATTACGCATTTTTCTAGCAAATGGCTAGCTCCAATTAAAGAGAGAAATATACCCCAACCTCTTTTATTCTGATGGTGAATGGCATACGTTGTTGTACATTTAAATTCTCATCTGCAGGTTTATTTCCTTCTCATTAGTTTATGCAAAGAAGAGTTGGGAAAAGCTAATGCTAAATGTTTTGGCTATAGTGTTGTTAATGTTCTTTAAAACCCTGCATCACATGTATCAGTTCAACAAAAAGAGCAAACATCTGATAAAATACCAGGGCCAGTTTTACCGTCTAAATCTGATATGACAAACCAAAGCATTGCACACATTCTTGTACTTACAGTACATGATCATTCACTATAACATACAGTACTATATACAGAACTATATACAGTATAATATACAGTACTGCATATAAACAGGCACAATGTACACTTGGAAAACTACATATGTATTTGAAATAAAACCACATTCATTTATATATATTAAAAATTTACTTCTGACAATATGTACTGCTTTCACAGCAGTTTATGTACAATTCTGTTAAGCTACTTTTCTATAATTTACATAGGAAAATATATATATAAAAAAAAGAGTGGATTCAAGTTGTCAGACTTACCCTGGGTCATGCCAAAGAGAAAATAAAATAAAACCATAGTCTGCCAGAGTTGCATGTTGTGTGTGTGTGTGGGTGTCTCTGTGTCTCTGTGAGTGTGTATGAATGAGTTTGTGCTTGAGCCGGTAGTTTCTTTATACCTCCCTCTACATGATCATGACCTAGTTCCACCTCCTCCTTGGCTTCCAGTTGCTTGGTTGCCTTGCTGGTTGTATTCTTTTAAATCTGAACTATTTATAAATGACAGGGTTGGAGAAAAAGTATGTAACTGTGGTTAGATACTCTGAAAGTGATAATCTGGGCTGGGTTGTAGATAAATGAGTGGATTTTAAAACTATAACTGAGTTGTAATCTGGCAGTCCAATCTGGCAACATTTATTTTTTTCTTTCTAAAAGTGATTTGATTACAGTTTTAACTTCTGCATGATATTGTAAACATCTATATTATATATAGATTTCATAAGTAACACATGGCAGCACAATTTGGGGACACTTTCTAAAAATATTTTTGGCAATGTTGATTTTTAATAACTCCAAATCAGAGAGAGAGAGAGAGAGAGAGAGAGAGAGAGTGTGTGTTTGTGTGTGTGTGTAAGAGAGAGAGAGAGAGAGAGAGAGAGAGAGTGTGAGAGTGTGTGTGTGTGTGTAAGAGAGAGAGAGAGAGAGAGAGAGAGAGAGAAAACCTAGCAGGATGCATGATTTTTGAGAACTGACTCATATAAAGACTATGTGTATATCGAGTATGCAGTTGAGGTCAAAAGTTTACATACCCCTTTCAGAATCTGCAAAATGTTTATTATTTTACCAAAATAAGAGGGATCATACAAAATGCATGTTATTGTTTATTTAGTGCTGACCTGAATAAGATATTTCACATAAAAGATGTTTACATATAGTCCACAAGAGAAAATAATAGTTGAATTTATAAAAATGACCCCGTTCAA
>CM040458.1:25006137-25028856 GCA_022758105.1 Pangasianodon gigas | reverse complement strand
AACCACTCCGTAAAGTCTTCTCCAGCACATCCCAAAGACTTTCAATGGGGTTAAGGTCAGGACTCTGTGGTGGCCAATTCATGTGTGAAAATGATTCCTCATGCTCCCTGAACGACTCTTTCACAAGTTAAGCCTGATGAATCTTAGCATTTTCATCCTGGAATATGCCTGTGCCGTCAGGGAAGAAAAAGTCCATTGAAGGGATAACCTGGTCATTTAGTACATTCAGGTGCTCAGCTGACTTCATTTTATTGCCACACAATGAGGCTGAGCCTAGACCTGACCAGCTGATGCAACCCCAGATCATAACACTGCCTCCAGAGGCTTGTACAGTAGGCTCTATGCATGACGGGTCAATCACTTCATGCATTTCCCTTCTTACCCTGACACGCCCATTGCTTTGGAATAGGGTAAATCTGATTTTATCAGACCACAGGACCTTTTTCCATTGCTCCACAGTCCAGTCTTTATGCTCCCTAGCAAATTGAAGTCATCTTTTCCGATTAGCCTCACTAACAAATGGCTTTCTTGTGGCCACACAGCTGTTTAGTCCAAATCCTGTAAGTTCTCATCACATTGTGCGTGTGGAAATGCTCTTACTTTCACTAATAAACATAGCCGTGAGGTCTCCTGTCGATTTTTTACGATGTGACATCACCAAGCGTTTTAAAGATCTCCGATCACGATCATTCAAGATTTTTTTCCGACTACATTTCTGCTGTAAAGTTGATGGTTCACCACTATCCTTCCAGGCTTTAATAATGCACTGGACATTTCACAACCCAGTTCCAGTGATTTCAGCAATCTCCTTAGTTGTTTTCTTTGCTTGATGCAGGCCAACAATTTTCCCCTACAGTAACATCTTTTCCACGACCATGGGATACGTAATCTGCCACGGTTGTTTAAGAAATGAGAAGCTACACACTGCATCAGTTAAGGTTAAAAGAACTGTTGCCAGCTGAAACATATTAATCACTGCAGTAATGATCCAATCATAGGCTCTTAAGTATTTGCTTATTTAAACCCAAACAGCGACCTTTTTTTGGCCAGGCAGTGTATATGTGATTTATTGTTTATACCATGGCCATATACCAGTGTTGGGGGCTTATAAACAGAATGTCTTACTTTTCTCATAACTGAACGTTATGAAAATTTCCCACTTGGGAAAACTTAAAGCTTTACCTCTAACCCTTACAAATTTCACCACATCCACAACTGCACACATTTTCAGAAGCCATTTTTGTGGAGTGGCGCACATAGCAAGGCCTGCCTACGCTGTTACTATAGAAACATGGATGTATTAGAACGAGTGCATTAATATAAACCTTGCAGGTGGAACTACTGTCAGAGCTGCCCTTATGGAAATTAATCAACACCTTCTGTACAAACAGAATCAAGAATTTAGCAGCACCACGGAATAATGCAACATAAATACGGGCCTACTCTAAAACATGCTCACATTCCAATATGATCACATACTAGACAATCAAATGCATTTATGTAGAACTGTGATTATATTTTTGACCGGAATTATTGCACAACCAATCAAAAAACTATTATTTTTCTTGGAAAAGGGATATGAGTCAGTCTTGGCTTGGCCATGGCTTTCATGATGTGGATACACAATTACAAATAACTGTGCCTTGACTTGAACTTTGTCATCACTTTTCATTGATTTGTGTGTCTGTGAATTGCGAGGGCTTCGATAATTTTTCTTTCAATCACTATGAACAATTGGTCATAATAAATTTTAAAAAGCAGCATTTTAGATGTGATGGTTCGGTAGGTTAACAGCTTGGTAATAATGCCACTGACAGTCTGCAATGAAATGCATGATTTAAAACCTAATGAGCTTTTGTCAGGTGGACGAGATGGATGCCAGCGCAGGTGCAATTTATTGGCAACAGACAGACAGTCCAAATCGCAAAAGCCAAAAACGTAGTCAAAAACCAAGCGTGGGTCAGTCAGTCAACAACCAACAAGGCAATGAGGCACAAAATAAAAATAACAACAACAAACAAAAACCATACATCAGAAAAAAAGGCTTAGAATTCTCACAAGCATACTTGGCGTGACACTTCGCATTTAGTATGTTGGAGTTCAGATTATTTATAGGTGTGTTTGTAATGTGAATTAGAAGTCCTTGGACAAAAGGAGTCCGGTTCAGCCATGGTGTGAGGATATGATGCACTCTAGGTAGTGATGTTCATGCCAAACCTGGCGCTGATGTGACATCTGGCACTTGTGCAGTTTTTTCTTCCTCATTTAAACGCATTTTCACTACAATATACAAAAAGCTCTCCGGATACAAAAAGTTTCATTAAAGTAATGACAACACAAAATGTGTTGTTAACACAAAGCGTACTCTTTTTAGATGTTTTTCTTTATACCATAGAGGCCTTAAAAGTGTTAACTATTTAATAACAAAAAAAGACACTGTCCACAGTAACACTGGTAATATACTGTCAGGTTCATTAATATTTGGATTGTGAAAAGCCATAATTTATGCCAAATGCCATAAAATATCAATGTAAAATGTAGAGGCTTAGCTCATTGTATGATAAAAGGATCCTTAAGCATATTCTATCTACTTATCTTATGCCGAGACAGATCAGGTCAGAACACTCTTGTACAGAATACACTCACAAATGCTAAGAATCAGCATAAAGAGAAGGAAACAGATTTAAGCATAAAAGAAAGTAAAGGAAAATCAAATAATTCCACAAAGAATTTGGCTGAATGTGAGCAGATAATATAACCCTATACACTTCAGAAGTCATCCTGCTGCTTTTGTGAGCAGTCACATAATTTAGAAGTACAAAGAAACCAGTTCCATTAGCAGCTGTACACACCATCGCCAGAACATGTACTGCTTTGGGTTGGGCATTTCCTTCCATTCTCTGGACTCTTATCTTCTCATCATTCTGGTAAAAGTCTGTTCATAGCATGTTGCTCCCGAAAAGATGTTTCTTTCAAATCTAATTTGGTCTTTTGTTTTTGAGGCTTACCAGTGGTTACATCTTGTGGCAAACCCCCTGTATGTGCTCAGGTGAAAACTTTTTTTGATTGTTGACTTTGACACAGATATGGCTACCTCTAGGAGGGTGTTCTTGATCTGGCCAACTGTTGTGAAGGGGTTTTTCTTCACCAGGGAATGAATTCATGTCATCCACCACAGTTGTTTTATGTGGTCTTCTAGATGTCTTTTGATGTTCCTGAGCTCACCAGTTTGTTCCTTCTTTTTAAGAATGTACCAAAGAGTTGATTTTGCCACACCTAACGTTTTTGTTATCTATTTGATGGGTTTGTTTTGATTTTTCAGCTGAATGATGGTACCCTCAAATTATATTAATTATTTAATAAATTATTTAGACAGCTAAAATACCGATAACTTTGTGCAAGTCTAAATATTTATGTACCTGACTGTAATTGTCACCAATCCCCCCTCTCAGTGTGAGTCAAATTTCCCAGCAGAGTGAGTGCTGTTTGCTTTCTTTTTGTTTTCATTCTTTCATGTGCTTTTGTTAATGGTATACAATTGACTTTATTGTCACATCACATTTTACATGGTTTGGCCAAGATCAAAAGTATAAAAGGTGAATGAAATTCTTACAGTACAGAGCGCCAATGTCAGTGCAGTCCATTTAAAAGCTGTCAGTTTAAGTTGCAGATCTGTGAGATCTGAAAACATATTTGTGCATATGAAGAAAGTGTGTATAATAAACATGCTCTACTACGAGACCCTCGGTGATGTGAATTAGGAATTAGAGGATTTTGAAGCTGTTAACCGTCCTGCTGTAGCTCCATTTATGATTAAGGATGTGTGTGATGCTGTGTGTTTCCTGTGGTTCGTATAATTTCTTTGTTCTTGTCCACATTCAGGAAATTGTTTTCCTGGCACTTGGGTTCTGACCTCCTCTCTGTAAGCCTCCTCACTGTATTAAGGGTTAACTGTAAGCAGTAGTTTCACCCTGTCAGGAAGCTGAAGATCCAGCTACACAGTGATGGTTCAGACCCAGGTCTCTGAGCTTGGTGTCCAGTCTAAAGGGCACTATGGTATTGAATGCTGAGCTGTAATTTACAAACAGCATTCTCACATGGGTGTTCCTCTTTTCAAGGTGAGAGATGGCTTATAGCCATGCGCCTTTTCATTTCTGTCATGTCTTGTCATTGGTTCACTACCCTAATGTGTTCACCTGTTCAGTGTTTCACCTTAATTAGTTAGCTATTTATGCCCTGTTGTCTCAATTACTTTTTGCAAAGACCCGTTGAGTGTTTTTGTGTATTACTGAGCCTTATTTTGTGTACCTGTTTCTTCCTGTTTGCCAATTCATGCCTGCTATAATTTTCATCATGGATTACCAATCTTTAATCTTTCCTTCAGTATGGACACTATGGATTTAGAATTTTGGTTTGCCCCCAATAAAACCATGAAACTAGCTGCTGGTCAGAATTTATTTTATTTACCAAAAATTCTTACAGAGAATTTGACTTACAAAGAATTTCACATTATGAGACCATTTTAAAGAAGAAAAATCAAGCAGAAAACTAACAACAACAACCACAAAAAAAAGTAGTGCTCTCCTCTGATCAGTTTTGTAATATATAAAACATGTAATTACTCATATAATTATGTGTAGAGGAGTATATCTCAACCTAAGAGGAAGGAATGGGATCAGCACCTCTAATGCTGTTGAGCATGATGTGCATTGCTCAAGAGTCTAACTGTGGTGTTTAATTAGAGTTCATGTGAATTTATGATGACTAGCAATAAACTTCAACTGCTAAGCTGCCATTGACACCTGAATCAGTTACCCCTGTATCCTTATATTTTAATCTAATTCCTGAATAATTTGTAGAACTTACTGAATAACATGATTTAAGATGAATAACTGAATAATAAGTCAGTGGTTTGAGGGGTTAATGGAAAGACATATATCTAATGTGGTGCATTTTTGTTATAAATAAAAAGTAAAGGCTGGATTTTTGGTTATGGCTCAGTCATCTCTGGAAGTATTTTTGTAGGTTACTTCTAAGTTTGTACTTAGAAAAGGTGAAAACAGTCAAAATTTTGGTTGTCTGACCTTCAGGCACAACCTTTTTTCTGAAAAAAAGGTACCCAAAGGCACAAGTTCCCTTGAGATAATAAATATGATAATAAAATGAAGGTCATCCTTTAATGCCTTAAACTTGTAAGTGGCTCCATAAGACTCAAACTAGATTAGTTTCACTGTAGTTACTGAATAATTCATAGTAGTTACTGAATATATGCTTTTAAACAAATAACTGAAACTTATGTTATAAATGATATGATATAAATGATTTCAAGTTTGTAATAAAGTGTTTAGTGAAGTGACGTGACGTGTGGCCAAGTATGGTGACCCATACTCGGAATTTGTGCTCTGCAAGTGCACACACACAGTAGTGAGCACACACCTGGAGCAGTGGGCAGCCTTTTTTTTTTTGCTGCTGGCACCCGGGGAGCAGGTGGGGGTTCGGTGCCTTGCTCAAGGGTCTCACCTCAGTCGTGGTATTGAGGGTGGAGGAGAGCGCTGGTCATTCACTCCCCCCACCTACAATCCCTGCCGGACCTGAGACTCGAACCCACGACCTTCGGGTTGCAAGTCCGACTCTCTAAGCATTAGGCCACGACTGCCCCCAAACAATATCAATGACGGTAATGTCAAGTTTAACAGCCCTTTGTTCACTCACTGAAACACACATACACACATACACATACACACACACACACACACAGACAAGCCAACCCTCAACCCTGTAATGTAATATGAGAACGAAGTGTAACTTATTCATTAGTAGATACCAGTGGCTGATTACATTTAAGACAATGGATACGTTTACATGGGTTCAAATTCCTTTTTTGCAAGCAGAATTTTAATAAAAACAACATACAAAATATTAAGACTATCCAGACCACCATTTCAGAATTCCATCTGAAATCTCAGGATAGCTGTTGCAAGTTGTCATGTTGTTTAAATACGCAGATGATTTTGCACTGATTGGACTGTTTTACAGGGAAGAGGGTGAGGCAGTGGCAGCTGGTGGCTTTTAAAATAAGGGAAGCACAGGTGCCTGTTATTGAAGTATATAGCTGTATGTGTCCTGTTTTATCTGTTGTATCTGTTGGTCTGGCATTCTGTTTAATCCTTAGCCTTTCCTAATAAGTAAAATCATGAAAAGACTTTTCATGATTTTTGCTTAAGTTTGCTTAAGTAGTTTGTTTAAGTTTGAGATGCCAGTCATGTTCATTAGTGTTTAAATAATTGGTAGTTGGTTACAAGGTTCAGCCCCTTTGAGAGATCTCCCAATCATCATATGGAGAAGCTGTGCATCCGGGCAGGACCCAAAATGACATATTAAAAGCCTGTTGTCCAATCAGAGTTAATCTTTCCTTCCATTAAAACACACATACAAACATAAACATACATATCCACATATACACATAAACAAATATAGAAACATTTTATTGCCGGACAGGTGTCCCTTGTAGTTTTAAAGCAGGGGCTCCACACTTTCTGGCTAAATAACCCCTAATAGACATTATGAATTTTCTGCAACCCCTAGCTTGATCATCCTACATTTTTTTAAAATTCCAGATTTCAATTTTAGAACTACTGTAACATTTGAACATTTTATTATATCAGTAACATATGTGGAATGTATGTGACTAAAAACCTACATTAAAAAGTATTCCTAAAAAAATATTCCTTGCACTGTGAGCCCAAATTTATGAAAAGCCTTTACAGAAAAAATCCAAACTTTATCTCTCACACACCATCATACTCTCTGACACACACTACACACACACACACACACACACACACTATCATACCTCTTTCACACACTATCATACTCTCTCACACACACTATCTAATCTCTTTGTTTGTTATTTGGGAGAATTTATAAAGTAATTAATTTATTTTTAAGATATGGTGAACCTGTAGTACTGTACTGATTTATTTAGTTTTTATTCAGACAAAAATGCACATTGTTTTGTATTGTTTATTATACAAAAATAAAAAGTCTTAATATTTCTAAGAGTATGACAGTGGGAGTGAGAGAGTATGATAGTATGATAGTGTGTGTAAGTGATTTGATAGTGTGTGACAGAGTATGAGAGAGATAAAGTTCGAGTTTTGTGACAGCCGCTCATATTCACACGCTCGATTGCACATCTTATGTGTCTGGGCAATTAAATGTGATTCACTAAATGGCATATCAGAGTAAAAACATCCCTTTCCTCCAGGTTTCCAAGTTGACTGTAAAATCTTTAGTGATTTTATGTACAGTGATGTTAAACACACTCACAATCTGTGATTATCTTTAGAGTCACCGTTGTGACTACTGTCCTGAGTTATATCTCAAATCGAAAACTTTGACCTTATATCCAAAAGTATTTACTAATCTAGAAAATCCAGAAGGCTGTTATGCTAAAAACAGACCTTCCATTTTGTTTACCAGGTAGTTTGCATTACTGAAAGAGTAATTAATAACTGTCCAGTTTTTCTAGAAGGCCTGGGAACACTTTTAGACCTCTGTACATTTGCAGGAGTTTGCAGGAGTTTTTGGAGTTCAACTTGGAAGAGACTGGGTTTGCATCAGCAGCATCCACAGTGCTGAAACTGCAGAAAGAGAAAAGTTTATTTTAAAATAGGCATGAACACATAAGATGATTTATCTTAACAGGTGGCTAGCTGGGCAGAAAAAGAGCTGAGTTATTCCAGGTTAGTTAGTTAGTTATATAATGTAAAAAATGCAAATTAGATATGAATGGTGAAGTGACTGCTCTAGGGTCCCCGGTTCGTACTGAGCTCAGGTAACACTCTGTGCCGAGTTTCTGTGCATATTAAATTATCTAAATTTCCTCTAGGTGTACCTGAGTATATGAATGTGTGTGTATGGTGCCCTGCGATGGACGCATGCATCCCGGACCCCATCCAGGATACATGTTCCTGCCTCACGCCCAGTGCTCCTGGGATAGGCACCGGATCCACCACAACCCTAACTACAATAAAGTGTTTACTGAAAGCAAGTGAGTGAGTGAGTGAGTGAGTGAGTGAGTGGTGGATATATCTACACAGCTTTTATTCCATATACTGTATACCAGTCAGCAGTTTGGACACATTAGATTAGATCATTAGATTAGAATATTTAGTTTATTGTCTTAAAGACATTGAGATAAAGGCCTATACAGGACATTTGTTTCTATGCGAATAGGGAAGCCCATTAAAAAAAAAAATCAATATGTATTTTTAATAAATAGTGTTTACTTTAAAAAATTAAATTGTTTCTCAAACAAGTAGTGTTCATTTAGAAGTAACCTACATGTGCCTATGTGTGAAGTTTAAGAAAAGTTAGAAAGGGTGAAGCACTTCATGAAATGCATACAGTGTGTAAAAGCTTTATCAGGAATACTGTTAAGAATTGAAAATATACAATACTTTAGATTTCCCTGCACAATTTTTCACTGTTAATGTCTTATAGTGTCAATCTCTTCATTATTATTCTAAAATAGTAGAAAATGATACTAATAAAGAAAACCCTTCTATGAGAAGGTGTGTTTAAACTTTTGACTGGTAGTGTACTTTATCACCTTACCCTTTTTTAAAATCCTACGTAGAGGGCAGTCTTGAACTTCTCTATAGAACGAAGCGACAAATGTGCCATACTCATTCGTAATACTGCAGATATACAGCCCATTTAGGTCTGAGGTTGACTGCATGAAATGTAGTCTGTTTCCTTCTGCTTTTATTCCTTCAGGAAGAGAGGGCCTGTCCTGCCTGGTCAGAAAGACAAAAGCACAAGGTTCATCAAAAAGGGCCTGTTCGTAAAGTTCAATTCAATTCAATTCCATTTAATTCCACTTATTGTCATTATACCAGTACAGTATTATAAAAAGCTTAAACGCATACCTCACAGGTACAACATATACATCTTCTGTGACTTGAAGCCTCAACCATCCTATATTTATTATACCAGATTTATAATATAGGACTTGTAAATGCCACATTCAGTAATGTTTTAGCAAATGTTTGTGTTTGTTTTGTTCGCTTCTATTGTTCCTCTTAGTCATGCAATGCTGTTAAGGAATTAGCAGAGATAGATGGATGGAGAAATTTGTCCATTTTTATTGCTGAACTCATAATGTAATTAGTTAGAATAGCAAAAATGTATAAATAGCATATAAACTCTTCATTTAATGTACAGGGTGACCCAAAAGTCTCCATCCAAAGGTCTCCATGCATAATGCATAGGAGAAATTAACAGTTATATATATAAAAGGTAGACTTTAAGAATGCCTTTGACAAAAGAAGAACGTATTGAAATCATTTTCAATGAGGGGTTGTGACCCCTAGTTTGGGAACCCCTGCAATACAGACTTCAGATGGATATGGTACTAAAGTGTGATATATATATATATATATATATATATATATATATATATATATATATGACATTGGTGACAATAATCAAATATCTTATTACAGATGGATTTTTATAGTTTGAGAATAGATTGTAAGCTTGTTGTGGATTCCTACTAAGAGTAGACAATGTCACTGTCTTTGACTACTGGTACCACTTAGGCTATACGTCATCATACGTCATACCCTGCTGCAGACGTGCAGGTTGCTTTGCCTGCAGTTTTCAAAACAAGGAAACATGTTGTGTTCAAAAAAAAAAGGACTTTGTGTGACTTTCAGCTATACCTTATGAAGAAAAAATGAGAAATGAGGTACATGAACACAATGTTTCTGAGCAATACCCTAAGAAGTAAAAAAGGGATCTTGTTACACAGACAGAGACTTCAGAAAGGAGCAGAGGGTTTTCCTGGTGATGACTCAGCAGCCAATGAACACTTTCCAATATAGGAAGTTGGTCTTGGACATTTGCTTATTCTGTGAAAACAGAAAGTTTCCCTCAGGAAATCACCCACACGCACATTTTCATTCTGGCACAAACTTTACGCGAATGTCCGTCGAGATGCAACCCTCCTCATTCCGGGCTTGGGCCCAGCACTAAAAGTGCACTGGCTTTATAAAGCGGTATAAAGAGATGATAGGTATAAAGAGGTATAAAGAGATGATAAGAGGTTTTCACTGTACAGGAAGCAAAGATGTGGTAGATGTGGGAGGTGGCCTGCGCTACTGTGCACCGCCCCACAAATTTCACTTCCACTTCCTAGTTCAAACCGTTAGCACTGTAGTGTTAGCAACGTCATCAGCGGACATTGCAAACGATACTTTCAGGAATATAACTTCTGACTTAAAATATGAAATATGAAAGCTCATCAGATGAAGATGAAAAGGAACAAGGGAAGCCAATTTCTCCAGAAGCACCTTTAATGGAAATGTACAAATCAATCTGAGCTAGTTAGCGAGCTAGCCAATGTACTATTAAACGAGTGTGGCTTCTTCGGGATCTATTTCTACTAGCAGAGCAAAAATAAACAGAACATTTGGCCATATGGTATCCAAAATGTCTCTTACTCAATATTAGTTTCTTGTTTATAGAACTGTTGTATAAAAGCCATGTCACACTCACAATTGTGCGGTTATACTGAATATCAGCACAACTGTGATTAGCTACGGCTAAACCACAGCCGTGCTGATATTTAATCTAATCTCACTCTTGCTCATGCGATACTGCTTAATGATAATGTTTCCTAGGTATGATGGTGATGTGTCACTCTAACCTTATGAGTATAATTAGTAGTATTACTGAAAGTAATGTACTTAGAGAACGTGGCTATCCTAAAACTTCATTGCATTATGTTTGATTGAGGCTTTCCTTCTTAAAGTTGAAGGAGTGCTATGATTGCTTTTCACTGTGTTTTTCATTATATTATTCAAAATAGTCCTAGATTCCAGATGGCAGAAAGGTGATCAGCTAATGGATTATGGAGAATCCCGTCAATGACAAACTCAAATCATGGCAACTAGAATTGTGTCAATGAGAAACTTAAACCATGTCAGTGAAAAATCTATTGAATGAAATATCAATGCTTTTGCTGACTTAACAAAGCCATAGATAATTGGATAGCTGGTTATGTATTCATTCATTTTTTTAAAAATAAATCATATAATCTTTACATGACCCTGATTTCTGTTTTACTTTTATATGTACGGTTAATTGTGAGAATGGTGTTAGATTTTATTGTGAGGCCTTTAGCATTTCTGAAGCTATATTCTAAGTGTATGAGTTGTTATTGAGATGTAATATTTGCTTAGTAATGGTAAGATTAATATTTGCTCAGATCTACAGATCCTGAGATTGAACTACATACCCTGAGATTTTCTGAACTAGTCTTACAGTGGTAAAATATTGAGAAAGGTAAATAGGGCTCTTCTTATAGGCCTAACTGGGAGTTAGTATGTATAAGGGCTTCCTGCCTTGTTACTAATGAATTCCCACTGGTTATTTGGCAAAACCGAAACTTTGTTTTGTGCAGCTTTTATTCTTTCTTTGCACCACATATCACTGAGAGTTGGACTGTTTTCAGTTTAGCTATCACATATTACAATGAAATAAGGTCCTGTCTCCACCCCTGTCCTGCCACTGGATTGTTCCTTGATTGTATTCACCTGTTTTGTGTTAGTCCTTGATTATTTTGTCTATGTGTACCCTGGTGTTTCTATGTCTTGTTGTCAAGTCTCGTCAAATATAATGCATCTTACATTACCAATCCACAGTTTCTTGAGTTTTAGTTCCTTGTTGTTTCGACTCTTGTCTATGCATTAGTTTACATATATTATTATTTTGGAAATGCCTGTGATAACCCTGAATTCCTGTACCGTAGCCCTTGCTGTGTGTTGTGACTAATATGGTAACAAAGAGCAGATTAACTTCACATGTTTGCATTCTGGCTCCCACTCTCATACATTACAACTGTTGAACATTTTTTCCCTATTTAGTATATACAAGAGACCTGGGAAATCCCATTGCTTGTTGCTATGTCTGAATTTGGAAAAAACAGCCTTGCCTATATAAATAAATAATCATGTTGGATAAGAAGGCAGTTTAACAAACACAATGGTAAATGCAGTCAGTCTGCCAAAAAAAATGTCTAAAACGAATTAATGTCTGAAAATGTATTAATCAGCAATCATTTCCCCGCTGGCATTAGCACGAACCGAGATCAGTGGAGTGGCGAGACGGTGATGAAGCTCTTGTTTAAATGCCACCATTGACTTTTACCTCAGCTGATGAGACAGACAATGATGTGGATGAAGCTCATAATCAAAGCGAGAACTCACTATCCATTAAAAACTAATTCTTTACAATTCAGCAGTAATGCTGTTTTTCCATAAATAGAATAGATTATAAATGTAGAGGTAGTTTTGGCCCACTTGGTTTTTATGCCGTTTCTGGGCATACTGCAGTACGAATACAACAGTCAGAGGTCAGCATGTGATCCATAAATTATTAATAGTGCAGGCTAAGAGTACAGGGTTCCAGAGGAACTCGCCATGTGACAGTTCAAGTTGTAGCAATAACTGATTCCTGTAAGTGTGAGTCACACTGAAGTTTTCGCTAACAACTTAAAGGTCAGTCCTGAGACCATGTTACAGTCATGTGGGTTTCCTGTGGGTTCTCTGGTTTCCTCTCTCCTCCAAAAAATATGCATGCAGGTGAATTGGTCTAGATAAATTGCCCATAACAAGTGAGTGTGTGTAGCTATTAGCTATTATTTCATATTGCTTTAAAGATTAATTTATTATCCTATGATCCTAACTACAGTATGATTCGCTTTGCTGTAATGGTTTTAGGAATTTGTGCCTCTTCAGTAGGAGAGAGAGTTAAGTATCTCCAGGTGGAGAGTTTCTCTCTAGATGGAGTAAGTTCATTTGTTTATTTTAAACAAGTATATACAGATCTCACTGGTTGAGCAATAACTGGCACTAAAACACGTTCAGTTCTAGTTTGTCTCACTCCCTTGCGAATTAACACCTGGTCCATGATTCCATTAGAACCACTGCATCACATATTCCAAAGACACGAGAATACATTTAACGGCCTCCAAGGGCTTTTATGCAGAGCTCTGGATTGTGTGAAGGCCAGCAGTAATCTAATCCAAAAGCTGAAATCTGGAAACAGTATGAAGTCAAACAACAGTAAATGTGAAGTCAGCGGTTTGAAATGTGGCACATTAACTCTCTGGGGTCTGAGGGTGTTTCGGGGCCCTGGAGAAGTTTTGCCATGCCCTGACATTTGTGCATTTTTCATTTGCTTATAAAAATATAAATGGCTAAAGTCTGATTACACTGTAATCAGCACAAACTGGGCTACAATAATATGTGAGCAGCATATATGTACAAGTTTGTATTTTGGAGAAAATAACAGTTATGCGTGGTTATTGAAAAAAACAACAAAAAAAGTTACTGAAATAAGGCCATAAAACTTTTTGGCCACAAGACTTTTGAGAACTGGATCTTGTAGCCTAGAGTTTTTGCTTCAAAATGACGTGAAAATCATCCTGCTCACTCATTCAGAGAAAACAATATATTGATTTAAATTTTCTAAGACACTTTTTGTATAGAAAGTCCATATGCGAGGGGGCGTGAATGATCATGCATAATGCTGTGATTCACACCTGAAAAGACAAAGACCCACCTAATGAGCTGCATAATGAGCCTTTCAGTCAGGTATGTGACTGAGAGGGAAGTGCTACAAGAAAGAATGTGAGGACAAAAGAAATATAAGACAATGTCCAAGAAGTGTGGAAAAATCTTTCTGTACCACTTCATTGTTTTGTGCTGTGCAGTGTAGTACTCTAACAGCTGATCAGACAGGTCAACGCCCCCCATGTGCTGGTTGTATGCAGTCACAGGTGCAGGACATGGAAATGTCTTTGTCCTCCATGTAGCTTGTGATTTCACTCTCCTCTGCACAGTGTCGCCTGTATAAGCAGAATGGATGGTAGAACATCCAGATGGTAGACAGATACCTCTCGTGTGTCCATCCACTTCACAAATACAAGAGGCCCATCCTGAATCCACCTGATGGATCCCTAGCAGACTTTTTAGAGAGTGAATTATCTGCATTCCGAGGGCAGTCCTTCCTGTCGTCTCTGTAACTTCCACATGCCTCGTACGTGAATCACCGAACTATCTTCCCTGTGAATAGCGTGTGGGTGTGTCCCGCCTCAGGTCATTATCAGATAATGAAGTGAGACGGAAAGACTGTACCTCTCCTTGGTTTCATATGGATTACATAAACTGAGAATATTTGTTTTCGATTTGACTCGCTTCATTTAAAAGTAGACACCTCAAGCTTTCCATAGATATATTTCTCATCTCTGTGTGTCAAGTATTCGCTAAGTTTCAGTTCATTTTAGAGACGCGTTTCAAACAGATATGCGCGGAGACTGAGACAGCTGAAAGCACACCCTGTATATTTTCTTTATTTTACAAAAGCACAATGATTTGTTGATATTGTGAGTGTACACAAATAAAAATAGACCCTTTACAGATTCAAGCGATGTATTACTCTTATGTGTACGATCAAAAAAGACGGAGCATTTTAAGTTCTTTTCGCTGTTATCATTAAAAACTGCAAGTGGTGGCGCCGGCACCACCGTCAACCCCAGAGGGTTAAAATTAACTTGCTGGCACAAATCTAGCCCTCGACATTAGCCCTATTTGGGTGGGATTAAATTTACATGGGGTCCTATTTTACAGGTGCTCCTCTATTATCTAGCTACTTTATTACCATCCGGATTGGTAATAACCATGTCTGTGTTTTTCTCCATTCTCCTGAGAGAAAACTATACGCCAAATTACTTACTGTTTTTTGCCAAAAACTAAAATTAACAGCTGATCATTTTAGTCCCATCCGGATACACGTCTATAATTTTCTATGCATGTGTCACCTCGCATTGGACAAAAAGATGTTTGACTGCTGCTGCTTATCTCATAGCACATGTATCAGTGCCCCTCCCTCAGATATTAAACACTTCCCGAGTTGCAAAACGAAAAATGGATGCTTCTCATATACTTTGACTATTGTTTTATTGTATTTTCAAATTGTTGCTGGAACTCTGTTTCGCCCCAAACTGAAATAAGATCCAGCATCTCTTCTCTACTCCAGCGCCTCTTTGACCACTTGGACGCCATTTTGTGAATAAAGCCTGATCACATGTCCATGAGACACAAATAGCTGCTTTGTAGAAAATACAACCGGCTAGAAACTCACTCCTTCTGTGGTCATTTTATTGCTCTCCGGATGAAAGATCACTGAGGAGATGTGTAAAAAAATGCAATACTGATGACCCTCTGATAAACTAACCCAATCCAATTAGGGCTATTGAAAGTTTTCATCAGACAGAATCTGGAATACACAAGTAGACAAATCAGGGACTTCTTGTCATTGGATTTGTCGTGATGTGAGATGGGGTGTGGCAATAGTTAGAGGAAAAACCCAAACTTAAGCTTTATAAGTAGCATATGATCATTGTTTTCCAATGTTTATTTTGTAATGAAATTCTGAGTTGACTTTTTTAGTTAAAAACATCCAAAATTTTAATTGTTTACACAGAAACTCTTGATAAAACTTACAGAAAAAAGGTAAAAATTTCCAGGTACACAACCAGACATACAGTACCTCGAGACATACAGTACCTCAGCGCTCTTTTGAAGGCATGTTGATGAACAGCACTGTAGCTATGCACATCACACAATTAGCTCCCTATAAGATAGCATGCAAGAGCTTCAAAGTGTGTCCAAACACCACTCTTACCCATAAACCCCCTCTCTGTGTCCCAATGCAAATTTGCAAATATGTGTCAATGCCAAAGCATAAACCAGGCCTAAGGATTTTCAGAAGGATTTGTTACAGAGCATAAACCAGAACAGCAACATGGATGCCATGTTTAGACGCCGATAAACAAAATCCAATGTATGCCCTCTTCACCTTTCTTATGGTGTGGTCAGTTCACATGATTTGCAAATGCTGTTGTATAAATATTTTAAATGGCTGAGCCTAGTTTTAATACTAAAACCAAAACATTTTAAACACTCTGGCTGCTCAATGCAGACTTACAGACTAGCACTAATTTGATTACTTGAATTGTCGTTAGTATATGAACGCTTATGTTAGCCAGCAATGGTGTTCTGATGACATACACTCCAATTTAAACTAAACAGTGACTGTCAGCAGCAATACCTTGCATAAAAACCTGTTTCAAATCACAAATCATTAGCGACTGACTGGCTGTTTTTCAAAGTAGCATCTCATTAATGAATGATTTTTTAATGTCAGCTTTAAATGACTCTGTGAAAATACAACCTAGCATCACTGTGGACTCTGAAGGAAGGTCCACTGTTAAAAACAGCAGAATAAGCTAAACCAGACGAAGGGTCAGTGTTTGGTCACACATCCTGGCGTAAAGGAAGAACTGGAACTGGATTACACATTGGCCATGCAACTCACTAAAGAAATGTATACATGAGTTCCTTCTTTTAGCAGAAGTAAGAAAACATTCTTGAAGCAGTAATACAGAGTCTGCAATGTTGGACTTGTCTTGTCAGCATGTTTTTTCTTTGATGAGAGAATACACTGTCCTAGTAAATTTTGCAACACACCATTGTTTTTAATGCTTCTGATGAGACTACAAGTCTTTAAAAGTGTGTATAAACCAAGGGTTGTTGGGTTACAGAATGAAAGATGATTTTTTTTACATGCAGTTTGTTGTGCTTGAATGAAAAGTCAATCCTGAAATATTTAAAATATGTTTATATTGAAAGATTTGAAAGATTTATTGTATTTAATTTGTTGGTTGGTGCTGTATATCCGTTATCCCTAAAGAGAAGTTACCGTTTGCTAGCACAGTTACAATGGTGTGTAATAGAAAAAAAAAAATTAACAATCTTAAAAAACCAGTTCAAACCGTTAGCACTGTAGTGTTAGCGACATCATCAGCGGACATTGCAAACGATACTTTCAGGAATATAACTTCTGACTTAAAATATGAAATATGAAAGCTCATCAGATGAAGATGAAAAGGAAGAAGGGAAGCCAATTTCTCCAGAAGCACCTTTAATGGGAATGTACAAATCAATCTGAGCTAGTTAGCGAGCTAGCCAACGTACTATAAAACGTGTGTGGCTTCTTCGGGATCTATTTCCACTAGCAGAGCAAAAATAAACAGAACATTTGGCCAGATGGTATCCAAAATGTCTCTTACTCAATATTAGTTTCTTGTTTATAGAACTGGTGTATAAAAGCCATGTCACACTCACAATCGTGCGGTTATACTGAATATCAGCACAACTGTGATTAGCTACGGCTAAACCACAGCCGTGCTGATATTCAATCTAAACTCACTCTTGCTCATGCGATACTGCTTAATGATAATGCTTTCTAGGTATGATGGTGATGTGTCACTCTAACCTTATGAGTATAATTAGTAGTATTACTGAAAGTATTGTACTTAGAGAATGTGGCTATCCTAAAACCTCATTGCATTATGTTTTATTGAGGCTGATGAGACTATAAGTCTTTAAAAGTGTGTATAAACCAAGGTACTGTTGGGTTACAGAATGAAAGATGATTTTTTTTTACATGCAGTTTGTTGTGCTTGAATGAAAAGTCAATCCTGAAATATGTAAATTATGTTTATATTGAAAGATTTGAAAGATTTATTGTATTTAATTTGTTGGTTGGTGCTGTATATCTGTTATCCCTAAAGAGAAGTTATTGTTTGCTAGCAAACAATTAAGTTATTGTTTGCTAGAAAAAAAAATTCAACAATCTTAATAATAATAAGTCAGATTTCACCGTTAGCTCCTAGAAAACAAAATAGCTTCTTTTCTCATTAATAATATTCCAGCAATGTTTAATTAAAGTCATATTAATGAGAAAACCTATGTTAAATAGTAGAAACACTAAACACCTGACTCAAAGTCCCAGGATGCAATGCAGCTATATGGTATGACGTAGAGTTACGGCAGAGGCTCGGCTCGGCTAGTTAGAGATCTTCGAGATGACAAGCACGATGGTGTGTATTTTCACTTCAGCTAACAGTTACCTAAAGAGCGCGATGCAGAGGAGCTTTAGTACTTTAGTCTGTCCAGCTCTGTCACTTCCTCATCTGTACACTCTGCTCAAACAGATCAGCTTCCAAAGCTTTAACTTTCATAGAATTATCCTGTTTAGAATACATATCATCTTCCTTGCATTAAAAAAAAAAAGAAAATTAAATAAAAATTCTAAATGTAGCTCTATTAGTATGACCCCTATCTTTATGACCTCTCTGTCCTTACAGTATATAGAGAATATACAGTATAATATCTGGTTATGCTAATCAGCATAGCTGAAATGACCTCAAAGAGAATTATAATGAAGATATATAATAAAGAGAAACTATTTCTGTTTCTATTATATATTTGTCTTATATTCTATTTGAATTTTTCTGATGCAGTCTTTTTTTTTTTTTTTTTGCTCCTGTAATCTTTTTTTGCTTCTGACTTTTGGCATATTTTTTACAAGGGGTGGGTCTTAGAAGAAGGCATTCACCTTAAATCTCTATTGGTCATTTGATTTTGGAGTGGGAGGTGCTCTGAAAGTTAGCCACACCCACCCCATTAACGACGGAGCATCCTGTAACATGGCGGAACGAATGGAGCCGAGTGCTCAGCAGCAGCTAAAATGTATTGTATTTGCAGTAAAGAGCTGACAGAATAATATGGGTAGCCACTGAATTGTTTGTAGATGCATTCACACATATTTCTTTAGCATGCAAGTGTCTTCATTCCGTCCAGCTGGATAAACAGCTAACGTTAGCTAGGTGATGAGGCTGAAGTTGGTGTCTTCTGTGGATTTTCTGTTCCACCTTAAAAAGTCCATGTCTTAGGAGCTCGCACCTGTAGATGATGCACTGAAGTGCACTAATATCCCTGAAGCCAGCTTCAGCCTCGTCACTCAGTTATCTGTTTGAACTGCTACTCAACTGGATGGAATGAAGACACTAGCATGATAAAGAAATATGTATCTGTCGTTAATGGGGTGGATGTGTCTAACTTTCAGAGCATCTCCCACTCCAAAATCAAATGACCAATAGAGATTTAAGGTGAATGCCTTCTTCTAAGACCCACCCCTTGTAAAAAATTTGCCAAAATTCAGAAGCAAAAAAAAAAAAAAAAAAAAAAACTGAATCAGAAAAATTCACGAATAGAAAAAAAAGAAAGCAAAATGAGAGTGTGAATGAGAAGTAATCTTTCTAAAAAAATTCATTTTGATTTGATTCACATTACTTGCATTTACAAAATAATTTTTTTTTACATTTTTGATAATTAATATTTTGCTTGTGGATTTTATTATTTTATTTGGAACTTTTTTTTTTTAATTTTAGGTTTTTTTTTTTTACTTTTTTTTTTTTATTTTGGCACAAAATTAACTCCATAATCTCGTTCCTGTTATTTCCCAATCAAAGCCAGCAGCAGTTTAAACTTCCTTACCTATACCAGGTGTAGTTAGCAGCAGTTGGATCAGAGCTGTGCACACACTCGTACACCTCAGGAGTTTCGGTAGTTACAGGAACCACAACTGGAACTGCTGGAAACATGAAATAGATGAGAAAATGTTTGTATCTTGGTTTTGCATCATGTTGACATAGCAGTTTTTTTTGAAGTATGTAGTAATATGCTTCCACATCGTCTGAATCTGTTCTTCCTTCCTTAAAATGAACGAGTCGTGCTTTTGGGAAAATATTATGAACAACTTTCACAGTGCTCTGACAGATGCAGCTGCAACTGAAGCTATATAGCTAATCACCCATATAGCAAATCCATGTATAGTTGTAATTCAATTCAATTCAGATCTATTTTATTTATATAGCACTTTTAACAATGGACGTTGTCAGAAATCCGGATACACATTTTAATTTATGTGTGTGCATCCAGGGTGTCTGGACTCCCATCCAACGTGCATCTTGATCCACTGTGACCCTGACCAAAGTAAATAACTTACCGAATGTGACGATGGTGTTAAACGTCAATGAGCCTGCTTATGAGTATCCGTTTGTTCTTTTGGTTTCTGTTTCCTTTGTTTCAGCTTGCTGATAAAAATCTACATCAGTGCATCAGCCTCTACACTCTTAGCATGCTCTGAATTGAACCCTGTGCTTCTTCCTCTTTCCTGTGGTTCTTTAAGCAGATCAGAACATCAATCACACTCAGGTGTAGACTAAATGGACTCAACAGGTTCGAGAATGTTTCAGTGAGGTAAACTCCAAGTAAACCCTGGTGCGGTTTGATTGCTGCAAGAAAGTGAATCAACTCAGAAATCGGAATTTTTTTTAAACATCAGATTTTTGGGGGGGATTTCCAAAGATGTCATGTATGTTTGGTTGCACGCAACATTTTTCTGTAGATGCTGAGCTGCTAAAAGCCACAAGCTGCAAACTGAGCCAATGCACAGAGCTTTAGTGCTGCAGAAATGCAATGCATTCTGAATAGTTGGACCAATGAACAAAAAGAGGAACTAAACACCAAATATGATACACAAAATATTTTTAAACCAGTTATTTATATAATTCTCTAGTAATTTATTTAGTGTTGGCTCCATGTTCTCCATCCTTTGTGATATCTACTCGCATTTGCCCAAAATTTGTTTACATTTTTCCAGTGTGTCACGTCAACATCGATTTCAGCTTCAAACATGGCCTACAAACATGGCCACCATGGACTCCAATACTCAGGTCACATGCTCAAGTTCACCTGATTACTGATTGGACCCATCTGGACTCAATTACAACCTCTCACAATATAAGCACCCAGACTTTGTGAAGTATTTGTTTACCTCTGTTTATGGATTAGATATACCAAGCCTTTGATTCATGACTCATTCTGGTTTTGACCAATGTTTGCCTTCTTGTTTATTGATCATAATTTTGTCCTTTGAATATGTGTTTGTACATCTTCTGACCCTTTGCCTGTTTCTGGATTTTGCCCAGGATTTTCTGATTTGGATTTGTTTGTGCTTGCCAGTCTTTACTTTTAATAAAAGCATTCACAGCAACTGTTGCTGTCTCTGCTGCCTGACACGTTGCTGTAGAGAGAACATTTTCAGTCCTACATGCCCTTGGCCAATGTCTTTTTTGTTTGTTTGTTTTTGCATTTAGGATTGCTGTATTATATGCAGTATGAAATGAACCAAATCAGATCAAATTGGAACCCTTTCTGATAGGGAAACACTCTGAGGCCTAGTTTCCTCGGGGTGTTCCCAGAGGGACAAGCATACCACTGGTTACTACGGCTCCTGTTTGGGAGCCACTATGTCTTTCTGCCATTATGTCATGGGTTTTTGTTTAGATGGTGGCAGGTAATTGTTTCTTATCATATATTTAGGTGTGAAATGGTCTTGTTTGTTTCAAACATCACCTATCTCACTCGTTAGGTGCACTTGGTTGGGTGTCAGCCCTTACGCTTGGGGGTTTGGGGGTTAAGTTAGGGTTTCTTTTTTTTCTTGTTTTGAAAATTCTAATTGAGTGCATAAGTTTCTTAAACAAATAAAGAACACACAGAACAAGACATTTAGGGCCTGATTTACTAAGAAGCCAAATAACATGTACCAATTTGCATGTGCAAGGGCTTGTGGGTGAATTAGAAAAGAAAATAATCACTTGAATTACAACACATGCAAAATAGCGGTGGGAAAGAATGTATGCCCATGGGCTAAGCTATGTGTGAAAGAATCACTTTTTATAATTCCTTTTAAAATGATGCTGGTTTGTCTAGCGGAAACAGATTTCAATTGCAGTTCCAGACAGGAATTTCAGGTTTGGAAACTGATATTGTGAGGGCTAAATTAATCTATTTGCATTGAACCTGGCCTAAATTTTGTACTTTTAGGTAGAAACGACTCAGAGTGCCTATTCATTAAGGCCAACGCATGTCATATTGGTCATTTGAAAGACGTAATTTTCCACAGATCTGGTTAGTATATCAGCTTGCAGCCTTTTTGAGAGGAAAGGGAAAGAGGGGGTGGTGTTGTCAAGAGTAGGCGTTTGCTTGTCCTTTAATACAGGCAAGCCTTTAGTAAATCAGGGCATTGGTGTGTTTTAGTGGGTTTTACAAATGATCCTTTATTATCACAATTAACACACATGGTTGTTAGTATGTTAAGTTAATAATAGTTCAAATAAACTGTATTAATGCATTTCTCCCTTTATGGATGTGATATAAATGTACATAAATAACTTGTATGACCATCCTTTTCTACTATAACTACTTCCAGCCTCTTTAGTATCCTCTAAACAAAAAGATTTTGTGTGCTTGGTCACCGCACATTCCTTTGAACATGTTCTAACTCTGCCAGCTTGCTTCTTCTTGTAACATCTGCTACAACGCTAATAGATATAATGCACTGCCTTGTCATACACACAAATCTGGGTGAGAAGGTCATGTCAAAACCTTTTTTACATTTTTGTTTGTTTGTTTTATGAGTTACATTGCAGCTGTACAACATTTCATCTTCCTTTTTTCAATTAAAAAGCCATGGAAGATGTTTATTGTTTTTGCTTCTATGCCTTCTATCCCTATTATTATTATTATTATTATTATTAGATATGGTACTATTATTGTAATTCACAATATCATAGTGTCATTTGTGCCAAGTCTAACATGTGATGTAGTGTGTAGATATTTTTGTATCTGACTATCTGTAATTCTTATCTGTATTAAACACATAAACGATTCTTAA
>CM040458.1:24927923-24989405 GCA_022758105.1 Pangasianodon gigas | reverse complement strand
CTGCTCCTTTCAGTTGGGGGCTGCACTGAGGGGACACTATTCTGGTGTGTACTGGTAACATGCAACACGGTGTGGTATTTTGTAGTGGTAATTACTGACCTTGTGTGTGCAGTGTTTGCTACGTTGCATGCTTGTATGGTGTTGGGTTTGCTGTGTCTGTCTCTCTCACCAGGGCCTCCTAGGAGAGGAGCTGTGGGTGTCGTGCCGACTCGACCTTATTAGTTTGAGAAGCTCCAGCCAGTTTCCCTTCATCTCTTTTTCACATTAGCAATTGTACCTACTCAAAATTGTAATAAATTTGAGCTTGTGTACGTGCCTTGTGTAAACTGTTCCTTTGCGGGCAGGGTCTAGAATCAGCCACACTACAGGGAGAAAAGGGGTTTCCCCCACCCATTTTAGGGGGTGGCGTAGTCAGACAGTAAAGTACATGTAGGTATTCTGCGTGTCAGGTACCACACTAGATTTCAGATATGCATCACCGTTTGCAGAGCTGATTGTTCAGATAAACATGTACACTACTGTATCCAGCCGTTACTTTTGACCCAAATACAAAGGGACAGTTCTTACTGAGGAGGCCATTGCCAAAATCAGAGCATTCAAAATGGACCACAGGCTTCATCTCTCCCTCACTTAATTCATTCCAACTTAATCAGAGGTGCTTTACTGAAAGGAAAAACATTTTCCAATGCTTTATAACAAATATAAATGAAATAATTCGAATATTTCCTTATTATCCTGTAGACCCTTTTGCAGGACTGGTCATCTAAACATTTTCTTTTTGAAATCCTTAATGGATTACAATTAAATTTGTGTTTTTGCAACAATACATTCTTGAATATTTTATGATATTTTATTAAATAGCATTGCTATGTCTTTACCTTCCCTGTTTTAGTATCTTAGTATAAGTTTTTGTATTTTAATATTTTATTTTAATGTAGCATTATAATTTGTAGGCCTTTCTTTGCCTTAGTTTTATAGTTTATTGTACAGTTATCTCCAATTTGTTTTACTGTAGCACTGTTAGATTTGTCTCAAATGTTCGATATAAATAAAATTTATCATTCTTCTTCTTTTTCTTCTTCTTATCATACTCTGTGAGAGATTTGATTCAAACAAAGTGAGCTGTAAAAACTGCAAGGGGATGCAAGGCCGTTTAAATTTTTTTTTTTTTGCACTGATTTGGATATTATCATTATTTACACAGGGCTTGAGTTTTTGGTTCCAGGAACCTTTTTGTATATGCTTTGTTATAACTGTCATGTTAGGAGCTTAACAAACATCCTATTTAGGGTGTTTAGATAGTGTTTTCAACTGTTGACTGTTGTTCTGTCTAGACTCACGATAGCTGCATTTAGCTTCTCTAGAGTGTTCCTTTCCTCTGGGATATGTTTTCGTCTACCCCCAGGTGTTCGTTGCTGTGATTTCCTGCCCTGGGTGTCTATGGGAAAACTGGAACAATGCTCAGATTGTGTACCAAGGTGTTTTATAGCATTCCAATGTAGGTTTACTAGTAGGGAAAATATCCTATGACCTTAAAAACCAGACACACTACGACAAATGGTACAACAGTCTTGCCCACCAAATGAGGTATAAATTCATCAGGGCAAGGAAAAAAATTCATTTATGTTAATGATTCAGCATTAGGTCTCTGTCAGTTCCCCAGTGAAACCTGGTGTTCAGCACCATCCACATGAGGAGGTGAGCCAACCTTGGGGATCAAACCATGGCAGCTTCCTAGGGCACTGTCATTTTACTCCAGCCTTAAATTACACCTGTACATACAGCCAGTGCCTGATGGCCCCTAGTTAAACATAACACTGCTGCTCTCATTCATAACTCTCACAAAATTGAACACTGATACATGTAATATGCCATTTTTCGACAGGATCAGAGAGCAGAACAGAGCACAAGACGCGTTCAAATTGGGTGCAGCATTGTAGTGTGCAAATTCTGAGAATGCATTTGTTATGGTTTGGTAAAGCACAAAACTTCATCACCACAGATTTGCAGCTCTGAGTTTTCAAAGATGTGTTGTAAACATAATACAGTGGATATAAAAGGTCTACACACCCTTGTTAAAATTCCAGGATTTTGGGATGTAAAAAAATAAATAAATAAACCATGATAAATCATGTCAGATATTTTTCCACCTTTAATGTGATATAGCAACCAACAACATTCAAGTACAAACAAATAGAAACATTTTAGTGGAAAAAAAGAAAAAACTTACAATAACCTGGTCACACATCCCTTAACTGGCAATTTTATTCCACTCTTCCTTGCAAAAATGCTCCAGATCTATCAAACTGCAAGAGAATCTGCTGTATACAGCCCTCTTCAAGTCATTCCTCAGGTTTATGATAGGATTTAGGTCTGGGCTCTGACTGGACCATTCCAAAACATTGAGCGTATTCTTCTGAAATCGTTCCTTTGTTAACTTGGATTTGTGCTTTGGGTCATTATTGTGCTGGAAGGTGACATTTTTCTTCATTAACAGCTGTTTAACTATCCATGATTCCCTCTTTCTTGACTAGAGCTAAAGCCGGTCCCAGCTAAAGAGAAGCAGCCCCATAGCATGATGCTGCCACCACCATGCTTCACCATGGGAATGTTTTTTTGGCCCTTTTTTTTTCGCACCAAACATATCTTTTAGATGTATGCCCAAAAAATTCTATCTTGGACTCATCAGACCATAACCCATTTTGCCACATGGTTTGGGGTGATTTAGCTGGGCTTGGATGTTTTTTTTGTTTTTTTTTTGTGAGAAAGCACTTCCGTCTAGCCACCCTACCCCATAGCCCAGACATATGAAGAATACGAGAAATTGTTGTCACATACAGGGAGTGATCAGTACTTCCCAGATATTCTCTAATACCTCTAATATCTCTAATACCGTAGATTTTCTTCTCCACTTGTACCAGCATCACACACGCTACTACAGTGTTACTGCTGTGCTGTAATTAATTCACCACCCAAATAATGGTAACTGTACACCTAGTAACTGGCCTATATGATAAGTTTAACCCAATACAATGGCCACATTCAGGTATGCAATATGTCTACCTAATAATTTAGCAATTCATTGTATGTGTAGAGATGGAACAGTGATAAAGTGATTGTACTATTTTATGTACTATTTTCTGCCACAAGAGGGCAGACACAGACTAGGGAAGCAGAACATGGTTTCACTGCATCTTTAGATTTAGGCTAAATGACTACTTTTAGGCACCTCTCACTTGTTACAGTGTGCATTTTATTACAGACAGGTAATTTTAAAGTTTCATACACTTTCTAAAAAAGTAGCACTCGGCAGTGCCTGTGACTCCAGTATGTGTTTATGTGTCTTTCTGAGATTGAAGTAAAATGTATTATTATCAATCATCTCCATGCTTAGGTTTCTATGGCCACAATGAGAAGCTTAACTCAACATATTAATTCATTAAGTCATTAAGAAATAACCACAATGTCCCATCAGTGGCTCCACAAAAAAACAGAAGGTCAAATTCAGGTTGGTCCAGCACTAGCATGTAGCAGCTTAACAATGGTTAAAGGTTATAAGACTCATAAAATATCACACTGTCATAAAATCAAACACTGTTTTGTCATAAAAGAGCAGTAGGTTCTCAGGTTCTCATAATACACAGTTCTGAGGTTAAGCCTCTGGGCTACTAATTGGAAGACTGTCAAATGAACACCGAAAGATGAATCATCTAAAGAATCCAGATTAACTAAAATGGTAACAGCTGCACAACTGGCATATAGAGAGAAAAGCGAAAAACATCTCTCATGCTGGCTTTTTACCAAGTTTATATCCTCGCCCCACTCTAATGCCCATGAATCATGATAGCTTGTTGACAGATTTACTTGGCAAGTTTGTGCAACCTGTCAGGACAGAGACAGGGAAGAAGAAAGCAAGCAGGTGTTGACTTACTTTTTTGTTTGCTGTTCTTTACCATAATGCATAATCCAGACTAATTTAGTAGTGTATGACTGTAATTAATACATGTTTACTTGGCTAATTAGTGGTAAGTTTATTTTTTCTTTAATACCTTGTTTACAGACATAATTCAAGGCAAAACTCAAGGTTTTACTTTCACAACCACTGCAAAGTAAGAAAATTGGTACATACAGTCCCTTATGGGAGTATTAGAATGGCAAGGCCATTTTTTCCTATACACTGAAGACATTTGGGTTTGAGATCAAAAGATAAATATGAGATAATAGGTCAGAATTTCAGGTTTCATTTCCTGATATTTACATCTAGATGTGTTAAACAACTTGGAATGTGGCAGACCACCTTTGGTGGCAGACCACCTAATTTTTAGGTGAGTAAAAGTATAGGAACAGATAGCCTTAAAGTAAGTTAAAGTAAATAACACTTAATATTTGGTTGCATATCCCTTGCTTGCAGTAACTGCATCAAGCCTGTGGCCAGGTGGCATCACCAAACTGTTGCATTCTTCTTCGTTGCTTTCCCAGACTTTCCCAGACTTTCCCAGACATTTTCTTTTAGTTGTTGTTTGTTTTGGGGGGTTTCTCCCTTCGGTCTTCTCTTCAGGGGGTGAAATGCATGCTAAATTGGGTTAAGGACTAGAGATTGACTTGGCCAGTCTAAAATGTTCCACTTGCCCCCCTTTGTTCCCCTTTGTTGTGCTGTCTTTGTGTTTTGGGTGATACCTTCACCACTGCCCTCTAGATGCTGTTGGTGATGTCACTGACTGTTGTTTTGTGGTTTTTCTTCACAGCTCACTCAAAATGTTTCTGGCATCAACTGCTGTTGTTTTCCTTAGCCAACCTGTTCCATGTCTAGTTGTTAGTACACCAATGGTTTCTTTCTTTTTCAAGACAATCCAAATTGTTTTATTGGTTATGCCCAATGCTTGTGCAATGGCTCTGACCCGTTTGCCCTCCTTCCTCAGCTTCAAAATGGCTTGCTTTTCTCCCATAGAAAGCTCTCTGGCCATTGTTGTTTTATCCTTTTTAACATCAAAGGCAGTCTTCACAACTGAAACCAAGAGTATTACACTGTCATTTCTTTAAACAATCAATCTAACAGGGCACACCCGGGCAAGAAGAAACACCTGTTAGTCACATGTTCCAATATTTTTGATAACCTGAAAAATGGGTGGGTTCAAACAAAAGGTGCCACGTTCTAAGTTGTTTAACACGTCTAGATGTAAATATCAGGAAATGAAAGCTGAAATTCTGATCTATTGTCTCATATTCATCTTGTGATCTCAAACCCAAATGTCTTTATCTTAGGCTATAGCAAAAACAACAGAACTTGCCTTGCTGTTCCAATACTTCAGAGGGGACTGTACATGTATATTGGGCCTCATTTATCAAACTGGATACTAATGAATCAATTCGTAAATCTTCTGCAGGAGCATTTACATGAGAAATTTAAATGTATTCATGAAAATCCAGTTTGCAAAACATTTCTATCCCAAGAGAGTTCCTGTGCTTTTAGGAAATGTATGTTTTAGGAGACTCTCTAATGTCTCTCTGTATGTTATACTGTAAATTACAACACTGTGGTTAACCCCAGAACAACTTCCACATGTCTGGATTATAAATTAGCATTTATAGAAATGCTTCACCAACCTTTGAAGCCACAAATCCTTCCTCTGACTGGAAGTGGTGATGAACGCTGGCAGAGCAGCAGAGCTTCTCTAGAAGAGTGTGGTTTCATGGCTGTGATGCAGAATGTCCCTGTTTTATTAAGAACGATCATGTAGGGTAAACATTTATTGTGCATAAATGTGAAATACACACTAAGTAGCTACGTATTACAGTCTAATATATCTCGTCTTTACCCCAGTGCAGGTACAACAGCCTCAGAAACTCAGCACACTGAGGAGTGAATTTAGAAAAGATGAACAACTCTGACTCGAAAAACAATGGAATGAAATCAGAGAGATAAAGATTTTAGCAAAGCAACACTTGACTAAGTAATGTGGAGGATGTCAGACAGAACTGAAGGTGGCTGTATTTAAGACGAAGGAAATGGAAACCACGCGTGTGTGTTTGTGTGAGAGACACAGAGGAAGGCACATATAGTGAAAGCAGGAGAATGTGTAGGCTGTCATTAATGTTCACTCAGTGACTCTGACTCCAGAAAATGAAAATGAACCTGCCTTGACGATAAGCACATTTTTCATTACAGTTGTTCCTTCATTCGCCATGGCTAGACCAGTTCTGTTTTTTATCTCGGTAGTAAACAGCATACTTGTGGTTTTCATTCTCCTTGTACCTGTAGCTACACAAGGTAAGTCAACCTCTTTTTGTTTAGCTGTTGTTGTCTTTAAGGCATGTTGATCATTAGTTTATTCAGTTTATTCATTTACGCTGTTTAAAATCCTGATTTTGCCATGTAAAGTTGTTCAAAATGTTGAATTCACTCCCAGATCTTTCAAGGGTTTGTTTTGGTTTTCGCTTTATGTCACTGGTTCCAAACTGTTTTTTTTTTTCATAAGCTTATAGAACTTTTCACGGTGCGCTTTGTCCTCTTGCGTCTCCCACTTGGTAGCCTAACAGTAAATCGCGACACATGGTGGTTTAGTAGTTTTTCTCAGCATGGCCTAGAAACAAAATGTTATCCAGAAACATTAAATGTTTTTTCTTACGTTGAAGGCCACAAGTTGTTTTATAGGACAAATGTTTAGCAAAGGAGATCACGATGTACTTTCTGAGCATGAGAGACGAACAGCAGGCCCAACTTTCCTGTTAATTCCAAGTAGGGCATTACCACCTGTAGAATAATGAACAGTTATTGTTATATATTTAAACTTCATAATAATAATAATAATAATAATAATAATAATAATAATAATAAACCCATGAATCTGTCTATCTATCTATCTATCTATCTATCTATCTATCGATCGATCGATTGACTGAGCATGGACTATATTCATATTTGGCTATCATATTCTCTCTCTCCTTAGTAGAAGTTAGGAAAACAATATTTTGTTTATGAAGGTCTGGATTTGTTTAAACAGCATTTAAACTCTTGTTGCCATTTCATGTGTCAAGGTAAAGCCTCAAGCCATACCAGATGAGAAACTGCTTTAGTTGCTAAACTATGTAACAGAAGTATAGAGTTTCATGGAATCTAAGTTGCAGATGGAAAATTATGAAATATTTTATACAACCAAGTTCTCTGGATGAACGCATATTCAGAGCCGATGTGGCTATATGCTTGTATACATGTGTAAAAAAAAATTAACTAGCCCTAGGAGTAAGACTTGTGTCTGTTTATTGATGTCATTTAGCTTTGTTTTAAATCTTACTTTAGACTGAAAAAAAAAATCAATTACTGAAAATATAGGGGAGCTGCATGTGGTTTGGGTAGACTACATTTCGCGTGACACACTTAAACTGAGCTAGATTGTTATGGTCAGGAGCATGCATTTGCAACACTTTTTGCAGTAAAAACCTCAGATAATAACATCAATCAACACGACGCATGACTGTCAGATTTTCAGTGTTGTCTTCTTCCTCTGCTTACAAAAAAATTCAGACTTTTTAAATCAAATATCAACAAAAATCCATGAATGTTTGGTTTGGTTCAACATGCAGTAATTTTTATTGCAAAATTATTTGGTGGTCTTTTAAGGATAAGTTGAATTCCATCTGCTTCCTGTAGGTCCGGTTGCTTCGTGTGTCCCTGAAATCAAAGTTCGGAAGAACACGCTTTACACGGCCTCCAGTGAAAGCATGTTAAACATCTCTTGCCCTGTGACATATTGTGAGGAGATTCCTGCTGTTGGATGGATTAAAATTGATAATAAAAGCAATTTTATACGCATCAGTGGAACAAATCAAGTAACAATTACACAAGAACAAACAGGAGTAAAAGACATTATCTCATACATGATCTTCAGGAACATATCAACAGATGATAATGGCATTTACAGATGTATGATTTCCGCATCTAACTTTTCATTAGAAAGCCACAACATTAATGTGAATGTTTCAGGTAAGGAATGGATTCAAATCTATAAAATATTGAAAATTATTGTTGATGAGGGTGATAGTAGTTAGAATATAATATGAACTGAAAATAATGCAGTTTAACTGTCTTCCATAGTTTCCAGCTACACCACCAATACAACTAACCCTGACAGATTTACAGAGAAGCTGCCAAGCTGGCTTCTGTATGTCTTCATCTGCTCAGGAATACTCGGCCTGGTCATGATTGTGATGTTGATCTCTTTCCTGTGCATAAATCGATGTGAGTGTTGTAATTATGCATTATGAGCTGTAATCTAAAATTGACCATTCTACATTTAATAAAACATAAAACCATTTTTTTTCTCTTAGGTTCAAGAAAAGCTAACAGCCGCAGACACAAAGTAAGCCTTATGAGCACATGGTATAATTTCTTACTCATTGTTTAAGCAATGTTAAAAACATCTTTTTTGTCCTCTCTAGAATGCAACATTCTCTCCGAAGCCACTGAGCGCCACCACATCAGGAAAGTCCCAGGAAATTCCAGAAGAGCAAAGTAACATCTATGATGCGCCTACAGATGATTTATATTCAGATGCTCTGTATACAGGGGCCAGTCAGGAATGCACAGCGGTCACGGGGAATGGAAACGGGAGTGGTGACGGATCACAGCAGATTGTATACGCCACTCTTCAACATCCCACAGCCCGAGAACCTTCTGCAGTCCGCCAACAATCAAGAGAACAGCTATCAGAGTATGCATCCATCCGAATTGGCTAAAAACCTCTGGGTGTAATTTGGGAGAATTTCAGAATTTCAATCCATGTTTAAGAAGAAGGGAAATCAGAAGTGGTGTAAGCACTGTGATATGCAAAACAGGTGTTGTAGTTATTGAAAAGTGTTCTCAGAGCAGAACATATAATTGGACCCTTTCCAGAGTAAAAGAATTTCCAAAGGCCCCACTTATGATCACAGCACAGGTTTAATTTTTCAGGTTTAAGACCAATTGTGCAAATATGTACCATCATATGAATTTATTCATGCCATTAGAGAGTTTCTGAAAGTTTATGAACATTCTACTCATTCAGATGTAGATATTTGTGTATCACATTAACAGCACTTCCATGTACATACATATATATATATATATATATATATATATATATATATATATATATATATATATATATGTGTGTGTGTGTGTGTGTGTGTGTGTGTGTGTGTGTATGTATGTATGTATGTATATATATATGTGTATATATATATATATATATATATATATATATATATATATATATATATATATATATATATACAGTACTGTGCAAAAGTCTTAGACACCTTATTTTTTTTAGTACAAACTTTGTTATAGATTTTTATTTTATGACTTCTACATTATTGATTCAGTACAAAAACATTTTAGATTTCCAAACATTAGTTTTCCAGCACAAATGTTTGAATATCAGTAAAGAAAGCAGTGTGTTACATAAGAGACACTTTTCAGACAAAAAAAACATAATGAAGGCTGCTGGGTTTTGCTGCAAAAATAAGAAGCAAGTGTGACCGTCAAAGTCAGACAAAGTCAGAAGAACTGTGGCTGCTTCTACAAGATGCTCAGTAAAACTTACAGCTCATTTCCTTATAAAACTGCACACATTGTACCGGAGACTACTATTTTTTTTTAAAAGCAAAGGATCGTCACACCAAATATTGACTTTGTTTCATTTTATTATTTAAAATGTAGAAACATTTAATTTCATTATTTTTGAAGGCATCTTTGCTCTACAGCATTTCTTTGCATGTGCCTAAGACTTTTGCACAGTACTATACATACATACATATATATATATATATATATATATATATATATATATATATATATATATATATATATATATATATATATATATATATATATATATATATATATATATATATATATATATATATATATAAAATTGCAGTTAAACTTAACATTATTCATACTTTTTTTTAATGACTGAGGTTTAGATTAACCCCTTTCATTTCAAGTGACCAGCTGATTTGGCTTACCTCTATGATAACTAAATAATAATCATAACAACCTTCATACTAGCTGATAGTGATCTCCACCACCATCCTGTGATTTTAAAAAAGCAATACATGAATATACATCACTGACCACTGGGAGCCCCCAGGCCTCGCTTTGAGAACCATGGACTTAGAAGACCAGTCATTCTCTGCTCTGAGATGTTTCAGTAACTAAAAACCCTGTTTCCTCAGTGATATACAGGATCTTGATTCTGGTTTGTTTTTTTATTGCAGTAATGCAATGTGTGATTTACATTAGGTCTGTATTTGCCCTACTAGGGGTATATATTGTACATATGGGTGATTTCATGATTGCCGTTCCATTTAGCACTTGTAATTCCTAAAATGTAAACTTTTTTTGCTTAATTTTTCTGAATCTGAATCTAAGAAATCATGTATTTAGATAATAATAACATGTTAAGCTACACTAAACTACCCTAAAGTGTAGTTATAGTGGGCTGGGACTGGGAAAAATGCTGTTTTGGTCTAGGTGCTGTAGAGGTTTTATTAAAGTTATTTATCTGAAACCTGCATATAGGTTGCTGTGAAAGACACTTTAACAATGTTTAAAATGAGAAAAATGGTCTTTTATCTTGAACTGTCCAGTTTGGGTGAATCTGTGCCCACTGTAGCCTCAGATTCCTGTTCTTAGCTATCAGGAGAGGAACTTGATATAGTCTTCTATTGTTGTAGCCCAGTGGTCTGAAAGGTTGACATATTGTGTGTTCTGAAATTCTTTTCAGCTCACCATGGTTGTAAAGAGTGATTATTTGAGCCTTCCTGTATGCCCATTTTCCTCTGACCTCTCTCACCAACAAGGTGCCTGTAGAACTACTGCTTGCAGGATGGTTTTTTGTTGTTGTTGTTTTTCGCACCATTCTGTGTAAACTCTTGAGACTGTTGTGTGTGAAACTCTCAGCATATTTCTGAAATACTCAAACCAGTCCACCTCTGCCACGGTCACTGAGTCACTGAGTCACTGAGATCACAGTTTTCCCCATGATGTTTGTTGTGAACATTAACTTGAAGCTCATCACCTGTATATGCATGATTTCTTGCTTTGCGCTGTTGCCACATAATTGGCCGACTGCATAATTACACGAATCAGTGGTACATATGTTCCTAATAAAGTGGCAGAGAATAGTATTTATAAATGTAATCTCAGTGGGACACAAATGACACCCCACTCTTTTTACATATTTACCAGTGTGTAACATTGAGTAGTGGCCCCTGCTCTAGTTTTAGTCACTTAGTTGTAGTCAGGGTCTTATGTAAACCCCTTCACACATCACAGTGGTTTGGACACCCCTTCGCTCTCCTTAGCATGCACACATTGTAAAACAGAAAGCAACCAGTATTTGTACCTTGTTACACAGTATGTTCACAAACTCCAAGAAATGTGCAAGGTTGGACCGATTACATACCATCAGTGTAATATCGTATATTTGTACATAGTATGTGTGATTATAGTGTGTGTGTGTGTGCGTGCATTTGTGTGTTTGAAAATGCAATTTTGTTGGTTAACATCACAGTTCTTTAAATACAGCACAGACATGAAGCTTCTGGTTTTAAGTGTAAATATTAATAGGGTGAATAACTCAGCTCTGCATTTTTTATGTTTCCTACATTTTTAAAATCATTTATTGCTCTTCACTCTTTGTCAAAAATGTGCTATTGAGCTGCTACCAATTTTCCATCATCAGAACAGCAAAATAAAAACGTTTATTGCTTCAAAGAATGTTATTACAGTGGTATGTTAATGCTGGTTTTTTTTTTTTTTAATTCCCCACACATAGAGGTTTTTTTTTTTTTTTTTTTAACGGAAATTGATGTTTCTGTTTTTGTGATAAATGCGTTCAAGTCAATGGAAAAAAATATGAGCAGTCAAACTGGTGCCTCATCTACAGTTTAAGGTGGATAGATGTGCAGTAATAAGTACTGAGAGCATGTACTGAACACAGAATAGTGTTATGATTACTAAGCCTGGACAACCGTTAGTGCCTTCACAGTGGAACTTTCCAGCTTCTGCTCAGTACAGGTTTTCCACCATGATGAACAAACAACAATTCATTTATGTTTCTTCTGTTCATGAAGTTCATGTAAATATTTATAAGATTCTACTTTTCACTCATGTTATTGCTGAGAATATCATTTGTAATGAAAACCTTTGTGTTAAATTGAAAAGGAATGCCAAACAGAAGCATTTTCACTAGTGCTCTCAGATGTTTGAACCTCACTGTATGTGTGGTGATTATGAGAGAGAATGAGAGAGAGAATATTGGCTGCATATTTAGAGAAATGAGGTGATATAGACAACAGAAAAGAAAGAGATGGAGAAGTGGGAGATGACTATAGCCCAATGTTTAACTCATCCAAAGCTCATGCACAGTCAGGGTTATTATTAGTATTATTATTAGTAGTAGTAGTAGTAATAGTATTAGAAGAAGAAGTACCTCATGGCACATTTTAACTGGCATCTCCCCACTTTCTTGCACAATATCTAAGTGCCTTGTTTACAACTTTGTTTCCACTTATCTTTTAGGGACAAGCCCCCTAATAGATTTACATTAGATTCTCTCTCTCTCTCTCTCTCTCTCTCTCTACCTCTCTCTCTTTTTTAACACTTTGCACTGTGCTATCTTATTGTACTTATGGTTATCAGCGAATGTTTGTCTTTTTACCACTATTATAACACTGCAATTTCCCTTGGTATCAATAAAGTTTCTATCTATCTATCTATCTATCTATCTATCTATCTATCTATCTATCTATACCAGACATCCTGCTCATGGCCATAAATAACATCAGATGGAACAGGAATAGAAATTCTGACGCATAAAGCATTTTCACCACTTCAGAGGAACCATATCTGCATGGGTTTTTAGCACTTGACAATGGATTATGCATTGCATTATCATTGCTGCCTGTGTTATGTTTGTATGTTCGTATTAACTGTTCAATTTGTGTAGCGCTTTTAACAATGACACAAATCCAGATGTAGATTTAGATCTCTAATGAGCAAGTGACAGTGGCAAGAAAAAACCCTTACTAAGCAGTGTACATTGAGGAAGGTTTGAAATGCAAACTGATGTACTAAGGTGTTTGCACCCATTTTGGTTTGTATGAAACCTCCATGCAGTTTGAGCATCATGCACAAGGCAGCCTGCAAGGTGTACTCTTTCCACATATATATGCATTTGAGGGAGGATTCCACTGAAAATCAGCAAAAAAATGGCTGGAGAAATGGGAACTGAGATGACGTATTCCATGAAATATTTTAAACTCGTCAACTTGTATGTCAACTTGACATAAAAATGGACAAAAAGCAGTCCATATGACAGCTCATGCCTGTTGGAATACACTGCTTTGCATTGGCCAAATGTAGTGCTGCTCCGGATCCACATAACCGAGCCAACCCAGTGTTTGTTTTTTTTTTAGAAAGCAGCCCAATACCGGATCTGACCAGTTTTATGAATCTGCGCCAAACCATATTTGCAATCTTTATACATTGACAAAGAATACTGTTAACACTGCTCTATTGGTGCAAGTCCAAATGGCAATTATAAATATCTGGCCCGTTTGTAGCATAGACCTGGCTCAGTAGTGGTTCATACCCAAATCAGTAAAACCAAATTATCTAAATATAATATTATCTAATAAAAACATGCAAACCTAAAACCACAAACTTGTTAAAAAGTTCATAATGCAGATTTATACCTTTATACCGCTCCTACTATTTCTCTCTATTGTGTTCATTAGCTGAATGGTCAAAAGCTAAATGGTAACGCTCATGAGCTTGGTGATGGTAAAGGCTCTTTATGAACTGCTCAACCATCTGATGCCAGGTTAATCCATCTTATGACATGTTGGTCGATGTCTTCATTGGTATCTTTGTTTCAGATAGCAGTAAATATAACAGACCGAACCAAAATATTGGCAATAATGGGGAATAAAACATTTAATTTACTGTATGCTTTATGCTTTATGCTTTATGCTAGGGGGCATGGCAGCTTAGTGGTTAGCATGGTTGCCTTGCAACTCCAGGGTTGGAGGTTTGAATCGTGTGTGTGTGTGTTCTCCCCCGTACTTTGGGGGTTTCCTCTGGGTACTCTGGTTTCCTCCCCTACTCCAAAGACATGCATTGTAGGCTGATTGGCATCTCTGAATTGTCTGTAATGAGTGAATGGGTGTGCCCTGTGATGGGTTGGCACCCTGTCCAGAGTGTCCCCTGGGATAGGCTCCAGGCTCCCTTGTGACCCTGTGTAGGATAAATGGTACAGAGGATGAATGGATGCTTTATGCTAATGCTATAATATACTATATTTACCAATATACTGTAGTATATTGCAATACAATGTGTAGGTACCATGCATACTCGATAGGGGGTGTACCTTTATTAAAATACTTTTACAGTACTTTTAAAGTACTTTTGTGGTAATTCATTCTATTATAAGCTCAGCGCGAATGCGCACACGGACACGTGAGGTCTAGAGCAGAGAACACACCACACACAGAGGCGCACAAACTTTCTTTTCCTCCCACACACACGCACACATCCACACATTCCTTTCAACACTGTCATAAGCACGCACATGCACACGTCCACACATTCCTCTCTCTCTCACACACACATAAACACACACACATACACACAACTATTCTTTGTCTGTTCCTATTTAGAATTCACTAATTATTATAATTCTCAACTAAAATTTAAGTTCATTTTGACTTATTTTGACTTATTTAAAGGTTGGTGATTTTAATTATTTAAAAAGAGGATATTCTATGAGACTGATCATTTTATGGGACTGGTTAATTAAATTTGCAGTGAAGCACTTATATTGCTGGTATGTACCTTGCATTTCCAGTGCTTTCTGTATAAACAGAACCTTTTTCCCCCCACAAATGTGACCCACATGCTTGGTCTCACTGATTGTTCCATATCATTAACAGCTGATTGGCCTGGACTTGGTGCACATCTGTACTGTGGATGCGATTGGCAGGATTATCACATGACTCTCATGTTTATCCAGCTTTCTGTCAGGGAACATGTTATGAATGTTTCGGTGGGTTCATACCAGTTGTCATGAACATTTGTTTTACACAACTCAGACCACTACCAAAATTCTTTAGTCAGATCTTAAATGGGTTTTAATGCATTGTATATGTTAATGTGATTTATTTAAGCAGTTGCTGAAACATACTGCTTTGTGTCATGAGCATATCAGTTGTAGCCAATACCATTTTTATGAATAATTGTACCCAGAGGTAGTGTATGAGGAGAAAAAGCACTGGGCCTAGAACAGAGTCTTGTGGAACACCAATCTTTACATTTGCATCCATAAAGAAGTCACAATTAACATTTGCAAACTGATAATGATCAGTCAAATAAGCCCTGATCTAAACACAAAGGCTATGTTCATATTACCAGGTTGAAGTGACATAAATCACATTTTCTGCCTTAATGTGTCACAGATCTGATTTTCCAGAGCTGTATGGACACAAAAGCAACAGCAGTAATTATTCTGAGTGGAAGGATGGGGAAATTGGTTATTTATTTGATATTCACTTGTTGTTGTTGTTGTTGTGGCCTTCCAATTGAGTAATAGAGTACATTAAATAATGGTATTTACTGCTGTACTCAAAAAGGGAATTGGTTTGAAAATGTCTGTCACAGACAGGAGTTAGCAGTTTATATTTACATTAAGTGATGTTAACAATGATCCATAAGCCATAGAAAATATATCTAAAGATATGCACACTCCCAGACTCCTAGCAATGCTACGCATAAGCGCTGTAAAATGTGAGCTAGGACATATTTCACACAGGCAGCACACAGACACCTGTAGCTTGGTGTTTTTTTTTTCAGCCTCTCATCACACCTCAGCTGATGCACACCCATCCTGCCTGCAAGCAGTTCCACCATGCACAAACACGCTTCCAGGAAAGCAAAGCGCTCACGTGCCAGATCATCGCTTCAAGGTGCTAAAACTGCCACTTTCAGTCTCTGGCAAGGCATGATTTGGTGCGACACCTTTCATGAAACTGTACATATTTTGTATGCGACATAAGCAACAAATTCAGTTCTATCAATATGCAGAGGTTTCTCTGTCTGAGAAACAGGGTTCGGATGCAACCCTTACAAAAAAAAAAGGGAAGTGGTAGCTCAGTGAATAAGACATTGGACTTCTGATTGGACAGTTATGAGTTTAAATCCCTACCAAGCTGCCACTTCTAGGCCCTTGAGCAAGGCTCTTAACCCTTAACTGCTCAGTTCTATAAATACGAGATAAAAGTCACTCTGGATAAGGGCTTCGGCTAAAAAAGCTGTACAAAAGCATTTTGTACCCTGAAAGTGAACATGTGACATTATGTGAAAAGAATTATTGTGAGAAAATCATCCGAGCAATGAAACCACACACTCTGCATGTGCAAAAATTCACGTGTGAAACACAACATGAGAAGTGTCTAAAAACCATGTGTGAATTAAATGAAAATCAAAGGATAGATCAGCAGACAGATTTAACTAGTTTAGGTAGAACTCAAAAAACATTATACATCAATATTGGAAAACAACAATTATCATAACTTGTGGGTTGCTAGGGGCAAGACTTCAAAAGGGGAGACTAAAACAAGTTAGTGAACTGTATGACAAGGCATGTGACTAGGTTTGTAGTTGGCTGAGGATTTTGGTAGTTTGTAGATGTGACATTTGCTGAAATCTTAAATTACGGGTTCATGCACAAATAGCTGAGAACAAAACTCTACATACACTTAGGCTAAAGATATTCAGACTTAAAGGTCTCAGTTTTTCACTGTTTCACACATTTCATGTTACCATACACTTTTCTATGTTGTCTATTAGGGCATCTACTTTGTTCACATCAGAGGTAATTTTAAAATAACCAATTAGAGACAAATTTATTTCAGCTTTAATTCTATATCAGCATTCCTGTAGATCATAAGTTTACACCAAGTTGACTGTCTCTTTAAACAGTCTGAAAGATTCCAGAAATTGATGTAATGAATGTAATTGATGCTTCTGATTAGCCAATTGTCATCATTAAGAGCGCACCTATGGCTGTAAAATGTCCTACCTTTAGAGACACTGCCTTTTTGCTTTGACACCATGGAACTCAGCAAGCTACTTAGCTAAGAGCTCAGAAAAAAATGTGGCCCTCCACAAGTCTGGTTCCTCTTTAGGATCAATTTCCAAACAACTGAAGATACCATGATCATCTGTCCAAACAAATATATGCAAATAAAAAATCTTGGGACCACGCAGACACTGCATTGCTCAGGAAGAAGACACAAAATGAACCCCAACTGAACCCCAACTGAGACCCCAAGACCACAACAAAGGGACTGGTGAAGGAGATGGGGCATCAAGTACCAAAGTATGTACATCCACCATTAAGAGAGTACTACAAGGCTATCATGCCCTTACTCTAAGACCAGTAAAAAAAAAAAAAGCCAGACTGAAGTTTGCAGGTGATCACCAGTCTTTTGGAGGAGTGTTATCTAAAATTGAACTGTTTGGCCATAATGATCAGAACTATATATGGAGTCTTTTTTATCATAAGAACCCCAACCCAACTATGAAGCATGAAGGTGGCAGCATCGTGTTGTGGGGGTGTTCTGCTGGAGCATCAGAAAATAGATGGCATCATGAGGAAGGAGGAAGATCTAGAAATACTGAAGCAACACCTCAAGACATCAGCCAAAAAAATTAAAACTTGGCCAAAACTGGGTTTTCTAGCAGGAGAGTGATCCTAAGCATACCTCCAAAGTTGTAACAGAATAGTTTAAAGACTACAAAGTGAAAGTATTGGAAAGTTACACAAGTTCTGTCAGGAGGAATAAGCAAAAAAGTATTGTGAGAAGCTTGTGGAAAGCTACTCTAAGCATTTGATTCAATTAAAAGGCAATCCCACCATATATTTACAATGTGTATAAAAAAATCTAATCCACTGAAAATAAGTTTGAATGTCTTTAGCCTAGGTGGATGTATACTTTTGGTTTCAACTGTAAGCATATACGTATCTATGTTTGTCCTTAAATCTCAGTCGTGTCTTTGAAGAGATGTCGGGTTTCAGTTCACATCAAAATTGAACTAGACGTACACAGGAAGTGCTAACTTTCTCCCTATATTTATGTAGTGCACAATGAGCTCTATAGATCTCTAGAGTAAAGATTTTCACTTCCCAAAAATAATTTACGCCCAACTCTCACTCTTGCTTTAGTGCATAATCTCACCACTCACTGGATATTGTATGCTTGTACATAGGAACTGCTGCTGTAATTATAAAGACCGTCCCGTGCTCATCCCAGCATTCTTATTCAAAAGCTGTTCATACTAAGCATGCTTTTAACACACTTAGTAATGTTTGACTTAAGATTACACAGTTCTAGAAGAGAAATGATTTATAATCCTACTATCCAGTGCCACCCAGAGGGGGATGGGTTCCCTTTTGAGTCTGGTTCCTCTCAAGATTTCTTCCTCATGTCATCTTAAGGAGTTTTTTTCTTGCCACTGTCACCTCTGAATTGCACATTAGGCATCTAAATCTACATTTGGATTTCTGTAAAGCTGCTTTGTGTCTTATTTCTGGTTTTAAAAGCACTGTATAAATAAAACTGGATTTAATTGAATGGTTTACAGTTCAGATTTTAAAAGAGAGAACAAAAGCAGACTTAGGTATGGCACCATTCTATTACGTATGGGACAAGGTTGCATTTGCAGAATATCTTATTTGGTGCAATGTGAATAGCTACATAATTACATTACTGTATTGGCTTTATAGATGCTCTGTAGTCCCTCTTAGTAAAAGGGATTTGATCACAACACAACAATGATGATTTACGTACAAAATGAGATAGATATGATGTATTAAATTTGCATGAATTGCAGAAGAATAATGAATATTTCAGAGACGGGGGTGGCGAGACTTCCTCATTCCCCTCTGGTAGAGAGTGTCCATTCTTTTCACTCACTTCCATCAAGATTACTTCTCTATATTCTGATTTAAATCTTAATCTCGTCGTCGTCCTCCACTAACAATCTGTGGTGCTTCACTCTGTAGAAACAGAAAGAGCATGTACTATGTTTTAAGATTATATAAAAAACACTTCTCAATCAGTGCTAAAGTATTGGATGTGTGGTAATAAATGCAGGAGGAAGTCTTCTGCTATATAAACTTTCATACCACAACCACACACATAGTCCATTCAAGACCACGTGCTTTCTATGAGCTCTGACAGGAGTAAATTTAACTCAGATGATTTTCTTATGTGCAAACCACACAGTTTCTCACATCAGCTTGATTTCCTCTTTCAGTAGCACCTACTTTATTTTCTGGGGCAACAGGGGTCATGATATGACACTGAAATACTTTTGGCAGCTTAATTTGAATAAACTAGACAGAAAGAGGAAAATAAGATAAATGAAGGTATGCTGTTTGTGGAGTTAGTCAGGGTTAGTGTGTGAGATTGGCCCTATACACAGAAATAACAGCCCTGTAGGTATAAACTGCTTTGGCTTTATTTTCTGGGGACAAGCCAATGTCAAAAGGTGTCATGACATACATACAGTTTAAGTAAAAAAAAAAAAAAAAAAGGCCTGTCTCAATTATTAGTCAAATCTTTTGTGAATAGTTTTTTCTTAGGTAAAGGAGCAGATCTAGAGGGTTCATGAGCATATAGTGTTGTGGTGACCTGGGATGTTTGGTCGCTTTATATCCCAGGGCACCCTCATGTCTGTGTTACCTTCTTGCTCTCCTTTTTAGTTACGCTGTCATAGCTAGTATTCCCGGAGTCCCTGCTTGCACTCTGCACACAACGTACATTGTCCTTAACCATTACGCGACAATTAGCATACCTAACAATCTCAACAAATTAGACTTCATGTGAAAGCTATAATGAATTTCCTGGTCACACAATTGCATGTAGCACACAGTTATAGAAAGGAATTATTTATAATTGCACTATTCACTGTCACCCAGATGAGGATGGGTTCGCTTTTGAGACTGGTTCCTCTCAAGGGTTCTTCCTCATGTCGTCTCAGGGAGTTTTTCCTTGCCACCTCTGGCTTGCTCTTTAGGGATAAAGTTATAAATTTAAAATTCATATCCTGAATTTATATATTGTACAGGAATAAAGCTTCTCTGTGACAATGACCATTGTTAAAAGTGCTATACAAATAAAATTGAATTGAATTGAATTGAATTCATAGTCAGGACCTTGCACAACATCTAACTTGCCTGAGTTCTTTGACATAAATACACCTGACATCACAACACACAGTCAATGGTAAAAAGATTTTCCTTTGCATGCTTTTCTACTTGAAAGAACTTGGCTTTACTTGAAATGTAGCTTTTGTGCTGTAAAAAGGTGTTTTTACAGCTTTGTAAATTTTAGATTTTTCGCATTTCTCTTCTATAAATTGTGCAGGAATATTTCATGTAGATCTTCTTTATATGTTTATCAAATTAATAGACTAGCTTTACAAATATATACAGAATGTCAAGCTGAAATTAGTGTTTTGGCCTGTAAACACAATGAAATGCCATTTGAAGCACAATATTAACTACATAAATATGACGCAATTAATTAATTAATTAATTAATTAGATCATCCCTTTAAACAGTTGAGATCAGTGGAGTGACCATGTTAATCAGAGACAATGCTTACACAAATTTTATATGGATGAAATTATGTAAGCAGATGTGTGCTCAGTCAGCTTGTCCAGCAAACTGTAGGCATGTTTTCTTTACAGGAAAGCACATAAGATCAACCAAAACATTGCTATTATTTTATTGGCACAGCACCTCAAAATCACAAAATAAAAACATGAAAAATAGCCTACATCCCACGCAAAAAACACCGATTCGTGACCTTGCTTTAGTATCTTGTGTCAACATTATGTTGTGTGCACAATTTACTGTGTTGGTGCACAATATAAAATATAAGATAAATATATTTGTGACCTGTCCAGTCACATGCTGCAACTCTAAACCCTGCCTAAGGTTTACACTTTCTGCCACTGTACATCTAGTGCATCAGGGAAAAAATAGGATGTGCTGGATCAAGTGCTATTTTATAAGCTGACTTAAGCTGCCAAGTTGAATATGGGTCATAGTGCATACTTTTTGGAGAAGCAGCATAAAACAGTTCTCTTTTTTCTGAAAAATTCCATACTTTGCACAAGAAAAACACTCAATTCCATCTCATCCTTAAAAGTTTAAAAAAAATAAATAAATAAATTCTAATACGTTGGACTACTGATCAGCAGGTTGCTAGATCAAATCCCAGCACCGCCAAGCTGCCACTGTTGGGCCCTTGAGCAAGACCCTTAACCCTCAACTGCTCAGTTGAATAAATGAGATAAATGTAACTCGCTCTGAATAACAGCCAAATGACAAATGACTTAAAGGTAGTGATCATACAGGACAGTTTGTGTGTGCATGCATGTGTGTGTGCGTGTGTGTGTGTGTGTGTGTGCATGTATGTTTGCTCTTACACACTAAGCAGATACTAGGGGTTTAACAATCAGACTTGATTTGGATCAATGCACTGAGTTGGTATTGACTTAATTTCCATTCTTAACCACAAAGAACACAATATACAAGTTGCTAGTAAATAAGAATTGCTGCAGTTGGCTGTCCAGTAGTGCCTGAACATAGGTAAGTACAGTCCTGTGGTCACTGTGGGCTTTAGCAGGCTGACCACTGAAAGGAGAACGAGCCCCTAGCTTTCAATACCTTCATGACTAAAAATATGTTCCTCCAAACACTCTTTTATGAAGCTGCTGAGATGATATGGTAGTTATTATGGGGGTTCGAATCCCGCCTCCGTCCTGGGCGCATGGAGCTTGCATGTTCTCCCTCTGCTTTGGGGGTTTCCCCCAAGTACTCTGGTTTCTTCCCCAGTCTAAATACATGTGTTGTAGGCTGATTGGCATTTCCAAATTGTTCATAGTGTGTGAATGGGTGTGTGCATGTGCCCTGCGATGGGTTGGCACCCTGTCCAGGGTGTCCCCCTCCTTGTGCCCGAGTCCCCTGGGATAGGCTCCAGGCCCCCTGCGACCCTGTGTAGGGTAAGCGGTACAGAGCCCACAGGTGAAGTTTCTTCATCTATTTTGTGACCCTGAAATACTTGTGGAAAAAAATCTTGTGGAAACAATTCTATGAGAGACATTGATGAAAAGAAATCAATTAGCTTTGACCATTGTGGCTACAGGAGCCCAAGCATTAAGATGATTCACAATATTACACTTTTCTTTATGCATAAACACATACTGGAGTCACGTTCTGGAGTCAAAGCTAGCATTGTGACATTGATGTACCATTAGCCTGCATCACCTTAAGCGAATTCTCAAAGTGAAGAGACTTTTCCCCCGTTCCCACCAAAGAATTAACTAGAGGTCACATATTAAGTACAAGACTCCACAACATATTAAGATGTGGGATCAAGTTACAGAATTCTTGGCCAAGATTTTTTTGTGGCCTTGAAATATAAACATGTAACCTCTTTATATTAATTCTTGGTCACACATCATTCAAAAAACCCCACTATGTCACCTCAGAAGCTATGTGCTCTTGTAATGTTAGGCGTATCTCAAACACTCATGATTGACTCATCTGGTGTATCTAGAAATGTCTTCTCTTTGTAACTAGACCCACATTGCCCTCTGCTGTTGAAATACATGACATGACAACTGACTGAGTATTTATGAAAAGATCATTGGAAGTAACCAAAAATGAGTCACAAACAAAACAGTACACCGTATTCACAGTATTCATTTAATTTTATTTAGTGTTTTTTGAAATACAGCATATATCAAAAGATATTTTTATTTGCTAACACTTTGTATTTTGTAAAAGTGTGCTGTGGGAAGTGTTAGAAAGCCTTCCTGTATTTGTTGGTAAGTCATGTTCTTCTTTCTTGCACTACATTTACATTTACATTTATGGCATTTGGCAGACACCCTTATCCAGAGCGACTTACAAAAGTGCTTTGAAGTCTATCAAAAATACATTCTGATACTGGTTCACTAGGTCACAAACTAGGAATACCATCAGTCCAAAACTCTGTTGGGGAGGGAATAGACAAGCGCTCAGACAATACATTTTTTTTTTTTTTGTAAGTGCTAACCTAAGTACTTTATGAAGTCTTTAGACGTCGTTTGAAGACTGCCAGTGACTCAGCTGTTCGGACATCTATGGGAAGTTCATTCCACCACCTCGGTGCCAGAACAGAGAAGAGTTTGAATGCATGCCTTCCTTGCTCCCTGAGAGATGGTGGGACCAGTCGAGCGGTGCTAGAGGATCGGAGGGAGCGTGGTGCAGTGCAGGGTGTGATAATGCTTTGAGATAAGTGGGTGCTGGTCCGTTTTTGGCTTTGTAGGCAAGCATTAGTGTTTTAAATCTGATGCGGGTAGCTACAGGAAGCCAGTGGAGAGAGCGTAGCAATGGGGTGGTGTGGATAAAATTTAGGAAGGTTGAAAACCAATCGTGCAGCTGCATTTTGGATCAGTTGCAGAGGTCGAATGGCGCTCAGAGGCAGACCTGCCAGGAATGAGTTGCAGTAGTCCAGTCTTGAAATGACAAGGGACTGAACAAGCACCTGTGTGGCCTGTGTGGAGAGAAATGGACAAATTCTTCTGATGTTATAAAGGAGAAATCGACATGAGCGTGTCAGATTAGCAATGTGAGAGGAGAAGGACAGTTGATTGTCCATGGTTACCCCAAGGTTGCGTGCAGTAACCGAAGGCGAGATCAGAGAATTGTCTAGGGAGATTGTGTGAATCCTGAGATGGGGATGAATCACCCGGGAGGAACAGCAGTTCAGTTTTGCCAGGATTAAGTTTCAGATGATGAGCACTAAATTGAGCATGCTTGGGAATTGTAAAGCACTTATGAAACACATTATAAACTAGTTCCATACCGAATGATACACCAACCTTGGGGTAACAACGTTGACTTTTGCAAATAAAGTAGCATTTACATCCCCTTTATTAGGAACACCTGTACACCTGCATATTCATGCAATTATCCAATCAGCCAATCATGCAGCAGCGGAGTGCATAAAATCATGTGCAGTCAAGAGCTTCAGTTCATGTTCACATCAAACATCAGAATCTGGAAAAACAAACTGATTAAATAACCACTCATTACAACCGTGGTGAGCAGAAAAGCATTTCAGAACACACAACACGTCAAACCTTGATGGGCTGATCAAAGTTTGAATACCTCTGCTGAGGCTACAACAACAGAAGACCACATCAGGCATCACTCCTGACAGCCAAGAAGAGGAATCTGAGGCTACAGTGGGTACAGGCTCACTGAAACCGGACAGTAGAGATTGGAAACATGTCACCTGATCTGATGAATCTCTATTTCTGTTGTGACATGTAGATACTAGGGTCAGAATTTGGTGTCAACAGCATAAATCCATGGATCCAACTTGCCTTGTGTCAACATGTCAGGCTGGTAGTGGTGGTGTAATGGTGTGGGGAATGTTTTCTTGGCACACACTGGGCCTCTTAATACCAATTAGGCATCATCAGAATGCCACAGTGTATCTAAGTATTGTTGCTGACCATGTGCATCCCTTTATGGTCACAATTTACCCATCTTCTATTAGCTACTTCCAGCCACGATAATGCACCATGTCACAAACATGTCACCATGTCACAAACATGTGTGTTCACGGTGTGTGTGTGTTCACTACTGTGTGTGTGCACTCGGATGGGTTAAATGCAGAGCACAAATTCCGAGTATGGGTCACCATACTTGGCCACACTTCACTTCACTTCACTTCACAAAGCAAAAGTCTTCTCAAACTGGTTCCATGAACATGACAAAGAGTTCAGTATACTTTAGTGGCCTCCCTAATCACCAGATCTGAAACTAACAGAGCACCTTTGGAATATGGTAGAACAGGAGATTCGCAGCATGAATGTGCAGCAATTACGTGATGATATCACATCAACATGGACCAGAATCTGAAAGGAATGTTTCCGACATCTTGTGGAATCCATGCCATGAAGAAATGAAGCTGATCTGAGAGCAATGGCGTCCTACTCATTATTAGTATGGTGTTTCTAATAAAGTGGCCAGTGAGTGTATATCTCAAAATTCAAAATATCTGCCATCAGGACTATACCAAAATTGCTCTATTGCAATATTCTTTCCCCCTTTTTAATAATGAATTATTTAATGATGCTTCAAAAAATGTTTGGGATATTTAGGAAGAGTTTGAGATGCTTTTTTTTTATAATCTCAAACCTGACTGATACTTTTCCAAAACTTTGTCCTAGTCTTGTTTTGATAGCTCCTTGGTCTTCATGCTGCTGTTTTTTGGGGGTTTTTTTATGTTCTCTATCAAACTCCAAGGCCTTCAAGGAACATGTGTATTTGTATATCAACTCCATTCAACTAATTATGTGACTTTTTATGGCAACTGGATACACCAGAACTAAATCATGGGTTTCACAGCAACGAGTTGATTATTTATTTATTTGTTTGTTTGTTTATTGGCAATTATATTTTTTTCCTCAGTTAAATATTATGCAGTATTTTGTATAGAAACATAACATATAATTAACTCCTTTTCGGTTCCAGGTTGTAATATTACAAAATGTAGAAACATTCAATGGGGTGAATACTTATGAAAGGAAACACATGGAAACACACACCTACCCACTGACACACACACACACACATCATATCAACTGACACCCGCAAAATAACACGTAACGCTGCTGCACACACTCTGCACTGTGAAACTGAATACACACATACACACACACATGCATGTCATTATTCTGGCCCACAGTTTTGAATTTCTATCTTTTGCAAGCATAGACAGCCACTGAAATGTTAACACACTTTTCCTTGTAGTTAGCTTGTGTAAAACGTGTCTTTTTTATTTCTTCTAACCCGACATCTGAGAGGAAATGATGAGCTTCCTGTTTCACTGGTGACTGTCAGGACCCAGTGATCTTGCTAATCATTTCTTGGTAAAAATATTCTTAGAGCTACACCAAGGCCATCTTGAATCTTTGCTTTCATTTTTCAGCTATTCTATTAATAATTTGTGTCCTTCTACTTTTATAGTTTTAGTGAAATGTGGCAGTGGCACCAGATGATTTCCTCTGTAATAATATTCTCACTCGATGATCAACAGTGTACACATAAAAACCACCACAATATAATACTATTCTACTTCAGCCTTTTCTGTGGCCACCAAAGACACTTAGTGTCATCTGACACTTAGTGTCATCTATTTTAATTTTTGGCGTTCATCTATTTTGGTATTGGGAGGAAACTGATACTTGCTTTTTTAAGAATTCTTACTTTCTGTTTTATGTGCAAAAAAAGTCAATGTTCTCTTTTTTCAGCCTGGCTGTTTTGAGCAGTTTGGGGATCCAAAACCAGGAAGTGAAGTCGTCTTTGCCTCAAATAGAATAATCTTATTTTTACTTATTCCTAGACAGAGAAAAGGGGGAATTTTAAGACGTCCTGTGAAAAGATCACATTATCTCATATCTCATAGCCTCATACATGGAAATTCCTCTTACACACACACACACACACACACACACACATACACACACGCACACAGCATCCACACTGAACACCTGAAACGGATAGAGTGTCAACAACTGAGAAAACATCATTTCACAAATGCAAATGATCTGGATGCATTTTTTTTTTTTTTTTGCATATGTGGAGTGATGCTATGAACAGTGTCTCAACGGTGGTTTCCTTAATATAGAAACATGATGGTATAATTGGCATTGTACTTGTGAAGGGTTATGATAAATGCATTTGCTTTTTGAAATGAAAAAAAACCCAGCTGTTTAAAGAAACGTGCATGTGTCTGGATAAAAATAACTTTTATGTGCAGGGGGGTTTCAGTTAGAGAGACATTGCATGCGTGTTTGTCAGATCTGTGTGTAAGTCCATATGCAAACCACAGACCAAAGGAAATAGAAGGAAACACAAACACCCTCTTGTTGGACGTTTTGTACACTCTCTCTCACTCCCCTTTTCTTTCTCTCCCTCATGCTCTACTTTTCTGCCGGTGATGAAAGGAGGTGGGGTTAACTATACAGTTAGCACGTCTTACACCGTGGGCTATTTCTTTAATTCTTCACTTGATCAGACTGCAAATTCACACTACATACGCAAAAGGATTCAGATTATGGGAAATCTCTCATGCTTCACGGGAAGGTAGGTCATCAGAGAACGTATTTACTCATGATGTACATAAACAATAATACAAACATCATTAGCATGTAGCTACTACGTCTATAAATGTGATGACAGTGAATACACTCTCAGAAAATGGTAGTAAATTGTACTCTTCCTGTCACTGGGGTGGTTGTGCATGTTGTGTACCTTTAAAGCTTTACTCTAAAGGTACACTATATCCACTATAATCCAGGTGAAAGTTAATGATACAAAAAAAAAGATGTACCCTTGATGATACCACACCAGTGACAAGGAAATGTACAGTTGAATACTATTTCTTCAGAGAGTGTGCCTGTGGCAGTACTGTCTTGTTGAAATAAAAATGTGACAGAGTCTGACAAATTCCACCCACTCAGTGTATCTAAACTGTCTATGGTGTTCAACTGTTTAATCCTGTATTCCTGTCTCATTTCCTTAGAGAAGGCAAACATCAAGGCGATGGTAAGAATCTTTTTATTTCTTCCTCTTTTATCCTTCTACATTAAAATACATGTTAATAGCCGAATGTCTATGAAAGTAAGGCCTATAAAGAGCACACACAGCCTTAAATGAGTTTGGCCATCCAACTGACAGCAAAGTTTGGGACCCTGGATTAAATGTTTGGTCTTATCTAGAAAAAATATACATTTCTGAAACAATGTTGTGTAATCACTACATTGTGTAATACCCAGCCATGTGGTGCAACAAGGCATTGTGAGACCACTAAGAAAACTGAAGCATGCTGGAAAAATAAGAGATTGTACAACGCACTGTGCGATGGTTTCTGAACACTGATATTAATTTAAGCTAATTACCCTCAATAACATTAGATTAATGTTTAACATTTCCTGGCAATACGTCAACAAAAGGTCCACACATAAGTAATATATTAATACTTAACTAATGCTTTCGTAATGATGAATGAATAATAAAGCATATACAGCCAGAACAGCCCTATAAGAATATCAATTAATTATGGTATTTGTTAAGTATTAACATCTTGTTAACACATTTTGTTAATTAATATCATGACTGCAGTATTAATAAAGTTTATTTACATTATGAAATGTGTGTTAAGCCAAAAGATAGGCTATAATGTAAGTTCTGGTAATTTGACACCCTTTAGTACTTTTCCAGCATGAAATATTGAAACATACTGTTAAAGTTTCCACAGTTTTTTTTTAATATCACGTCTACACACAACTCTAAGCGTAGGTTTGGCCTTAGGAACTACTCTTATTAGCATGTGCCCATATGCCAATATCACGTTAATATAATTGGGTTGATTCTGGTAATGTACAATGTAAAGGTTGGGTTAACCTACACTGTGTATTAATAATGTAACTTATCTTTTTTAATACTCTAAGTTATGATATTAATGAAGAGAATGAGATAACAAGATGGTGATACTTAATTATTACCATTATTAATGGGTATTCATATATGACCCAGAGGCTGTAAATGTATACACTTCATTATTTCTTGGTGCGCTAAAGATTACGGCATGTATTAATTCATCTTTAAGAAAGCATTGGTTAAGTATTAATGTATTGCTGATTTGTGGGTCTTGTAGTAAAGTGTTGCCATTTTCCTTAGACAGGTAGACAGGCACTATGACTTGTGATATAATCCGGAAAAGTTTCACTATTCAGCCAAAAGGTTTCATCCGTTCTGATAAAGTTCAGATGAAGAACTGATAAAGACTGATAAGTGATAGATATCTTATCAAGTTATCTAAACAAATCTAAACAAGTCTGTTTGCTTTGAGTTGGAAGACTGGTTGACCCGGAAGACTGCAAATTTTTATAGTAATGTAATGTGGACTTTATAATTAATGCTCTCTCTCTCTCTCTCTCTCTCTCTCTCTCTCTCTGTCTCTCTCTCTCTGATTGCTGTACTGACTGCAGCAGGACAGGTGAGGATGCTACACTGAATTAACACACAACTTTGTTTTGAAAATTGCTGGTTACAAGGATGGGGGTGGAGCAAAAAAAATCAACATGATCTCATTAGAAACACCTGAATACAACTAAATGAAACAGATTGTATTGCGGTTGTATTTCTTTTAATATTATACAAAAGTTATGACGTTGGATGATAAGTTTTGAAAACTGAGCCCAGCCTTAGCCTTAACCTATCATTCATATGACTTCAGTTGTACAAACTGTTACAGATTTTTAGTAAAACTTGCGTGATTAAGAGAAGCGGGTTCCCACCGACAATTATAAATAGACCTACTTATGCAGAGGGCCATAATCTTAAAACACAATCACAATCACTTTTTAAATACGGCGCCACACTGAATAATATCCCCAAAAACAGAGTCTAGACATTTTTATTCCTGGTTCATGGTAACAGCAACTAACAGCAGTTACATTTCATCATTTTTGCTGTATACATACTGATGGACTGAATGATTGATGATTATGCTGTAAAGATGAACAACATTTTACTTCATGATACTGAGCCCAATTATAATCTAATAATCTAATGTCTGTCTCTCAAACGTGCTGACTGGGTGTCACATTATCATCTAGCACTGGCTACTTTGACAGTCTATCTATCGTGTTGTATTGCACATGCTTTACTGAAAAGTATAATTAGAAGTGGAAATGCACTTGTGTCTCGCTGTGCTTGGAATACATGGCAATGTATCACAGAGCAGAGGCCATAGCTGAACAAAAAGGGTAGCGCAATGCTAAACGTAAGCCAACAACATTACAATATCACTTCATGGACAGCATGACAAACACAATGAGTTGTATTCTTGTGGAATTGGTGACAAAAGTTACGTCATTATTTATGCAGACTCAAAGAGGTTATGCACCTGCTTAAGTCGATTTTCTGGGTATGGCATTCAGATTATGCAAATTACCACACATAAGATTGGCAATTCTTTCTAGAGTAGAAGCGTCAGAGACAAGGTATTTCAATAGCGTCTAGACCACAGTCTTTTAACGCAAGCATGAAAAAATCAGAAATAGAAAATGCAGACTGAAGAAAGGAAATAGTGTGTTTTTTTTCCTTCCTGTAAAATATAATACAATATAACATCAAAGCATGAGACAATTTAAAAATGAAAAATAAAAAAGACTAATTCGGTGATATATGAACGCGAAGATGGCAAGCACTGACATTAGTAATAGTTTATCACCACAGATTTAGGATAATTATTGTATTTAATATTGGCCTCAAATTCATTTCAGTAGTGTTTTTGAGTATATTTACAGCGCAATACATGCACTTCAGAGTGACATTTTGTGGTTACCTCAAACTATCCGAAAGTGGCACAATGTCTGTAGCTGACATAAATAAGCCAAGAGCAGAACTATATTGTGCAACCTAATTAATAAACTCCTATGATATGCCTATGAGTTTATACTTCCATTACCAGTGGAATCATAGGACCTGAACCGTATGGGTGATTATCGTAAACAAGCTGCAGTGTATTTTTCTTGTCGTTGGTTGTTTGACATTCAAATTAGACACACAGTCTCACCATTGTTTCCCTGATGTTTATAGCAACGACATATGAACACAGATAACAGTCCTGGGTTTTGGGGATTATTATAATGTTATGACTCCCAAGTACCACCAATAACGCTGCTGTTATTTTTAGTATAACTGAGTAAACTAGGCATGATGGAAACTATGCCTTTTCATGATAAGAACTATGAAAGTAGGGCAGGAAATGTAAAAAAAATACTCTTACTATTACTATCAGCATTAAAAGGCAACCAATAACTGTGTTCAGGTAGAAAGTCATCTAAAATGAGATATTTTATGAGGATGAAAGTTTTGTATTTATAAAATGGTTGAACATACAGTTACGATATTGGAAGTCCATTTCAATGCCATTAGTATGTTAAATTTATCCTGTCTTTCTAATGGCACTTCTTTCTATTTAGGTCAGTTATTTTGTGCATATATATATATATATATATATATATATATGTGTGTGTGTGTGTGTGTGTGTGTGTGTGTGTGTACTTAAATGTTTAAAAGTTGTTTGCTGTTAGTGGATTCATTCTTAATTGCCATTTAGATTGTGTTTATCTGTTTTATAAGATGAAGTAGTTTAGTGTCATGCTGAGGTATTTATGGTCTTCTCTGAAACACCAAACATTGATCCTCCCACACATTACTTACAAACTAAGCTCTCAAAGTACAATACCTTGAGACTTTTTTAACTTAAAAAGATCAATAATAATATAATCATATTTTTGAATATTTTTTGTAAACTTTAGGTATACGTACAAGAATATTTAAATGTACTGGAACAGTGCAGTCTGAGATGTTATTTTCATTTAATGTGATTTTGATTAAAGAAAAGTTGTAAAATGTGGTTTTAAAAGTTTAAAGATGTGGTTTTTTAGCACTTCTGCATTCAGTCAAAGCCTGTTGGAAGATAAGTGCTTAGAACAAATGAACAAAGCGTATTAATTCAATATTATACCACAGTGCTGTTGATGTCTCAATTCTGATTGGTCAGAAGGTGTTGATTAATTTTCCATAAAAGTAGCTGTGAAAGTAGTGTGGTATACAGCTGTTCTGACATAAATGATAGCAGGAAATAACATGTTTTACTGACTTTCCACATCATTAAACACATACAATGTATTATTCTTTAATAAATAGAAAACTATTAATGTTGTCAAAGTGCTGTGGTATAAGAGGAATAAAATAGTTTGGGATGTGCTGGTATTGGGAAACCAACTTTTGGGTGGTAACAGTAACTCTACATCACATTGGGTAGCAGTCCTACTAGTGTAGAGATGGCAGAATGGGGTGGAGCTTCCGGGGGTGACGGTTAATATCAGAGAGTTCAAAAAACCTGCGCAACTGCTGATTGGCTCGTGCTGTTTTATGAAAAAAGAATACAGCTCGTTTTATTATAAAAATACATCTTAGGTAAATACACGTGTAAGAACTTCAGTTTTGGCTTGTGTAAGTAAAGAAATGTATCTTAACTGTTGTAACAGGACATTGGGTCTCTCTACACAGGATGTGGGGTAAATAAAGTGATATGGCCTGCAGATATGCTCATAGTAACTACAGAGGAACTGACATTTTAAGTATATGTTTATATAGGGTTACGCTTTAAAATATGTAGACGGTTCTCAAGTAAGTCTGCATGCTGGAGTGTAAGTATGTATTAGGAGCTTGCAAAGCAAATATCGTTTCGTAACTGTGAAGGTAACCCTTTAAAATTTCCTGTTAAATCTGATGATGCTATAACTATCATGTAGTGTCATGAGCCAAAACATGCCGTTAATACACATGCATTCATATATGTAATCATCTCTAACTGTGCAGAAATGTACTGTAAAATTTATAGAATTTACTGGTAGCAGAGGTGCCAGTAAAGTACAGTAAATTTACAGTAAATGAATGAAAAAAAACAGTACTGTAATATACTTACAGGTAATTATTGTACTTTTTTACAGTATATTACAATATCTTTCCAAGTCATAGATTGTAAATTTTAAATATAACCTATTACATCTGTTCATTAGGCTGACGCTTTTAGCCAAAGCAACTTCAGAGCAGTTGAAGGATTTTGCTCATGACCCAACTATGTCCACAATTCACAGCTTTCTGATCTGTAGCTTAACAGCTTAACCACTGAGCCACCACTTCCCTCAACAATGTTTCAAACATTCAGCCACCTCAACTGGTGAATTAATTCACATTAAACGACTAATTTTAGTGATTAAGTAAATAACTCAAAGAGGGTTTGTGTTCGCCTAAAATATTCCTCAAAATATTCCTCAAAATAAAATGCAGAAAAGCGAGCCACTGATTTTCAGATGTTGACAGAAAGAGAATCTTTACCATTCTCATTCCCTCATAAAATGCTAGATATCCTATTATGCATTGCGTTTTCTGGTATTTTTCCATAAACCAATGCCATGTTCTAATTGTTTACAGTACAATTCTGTAAAATAACGAAACAACATTTAATTTACAGGATTTTTTTTTACATTGTAGTTGTGTTATACTACACAGGTATTCGAGACACAATATAAAGTTGGACCACACTTTTTTTTTTTTTTTTAAACTTAGCCCACCTGATCTCACTAGACATTAATTGATTGGAGTAGGTGTTTTAGACTACAGACTAAACTAGCTGTAGCTGTAACATTACCCAGCTGTAATTACCTGATACACTCATTAATACATACTTTTATTTCTCTTGTACACAGACGTCACCTAAAGAGGATGTTCTCTATGCCACCATTGATCATGGGAACGAACAGACAGCAGGGCATGGCACAAACACTGGCAGAGGAGACTTCATGGACAATGACTGTGATTATGCTGAAGTTAAGCTTCCCTGTCAGACAGCGAAAAAATCAGACTACAGCGAGGACTGTGCAGATGACTATGTCCTAATGAGCTGAGCTTAAAAGCATTGTGTGCTTAACTTATGCATGAATAATTTTAGCTATATTTATGGAAAGTACAATATGCAAAATACATGTATTTTGGATCTCAGCTGGTTAACCATGTGCACCACATCTTATCAACAGTGCTTCAGTTCTCTGTCTATTCCATATTCTTTATCAATAACAAACATTAATAGATAACAGACCTTTTTAGCACTTGGGTGACCAATGGCTTGCCTTTATTCTATAGTATAGCTTTAATTATGTTGTGTGAGCTTTTAATTTTGTGTCCATAATTATGAAGAAAATGATTTTGTATATAATTATGGGACATATTGAATGTATCTCCTCTATAACTTATGAAAAATATACAAAAAATGTTTTGGCAACACAAATAATGTAATTATGTAAATACTATTTACCTAGTTTAAATAGAGAAACCATATTAAAGATTTCTCAGCAATTAGTAAATGCAACATTTCAGTGTGACTGGTTGCTTTATTAAGAATGTTTAAGAACAGTAATAGAATATCACCTCTAGATGACGCCACACACTTGTTACAGTAATGACACAAAACCTACTGACAGGCCTGACCACAACAGCACAACCAGAAGAGAACTATTTCAGTTAGACTCATGGGGAATCCCAAATTCAGACTAAAAAAAAAAAAGTATGCCGTGGTTGCAGGCCCTGAGGCGAGGGAGTGAGAAAGTAATATCTCACAGATTATATGAGCTTTTCTTTCCTATGACAACGAGTGAGAAATACACACACTTCGCCATCAGTTTCCACTTGTTCATCCTTCCAGCCTGATTCATTTAAAAGCAAGGGGAAGATCTGTAGTTCTGACATACTTGCACGTGGCCTCAAACAAACACAATACACTCTTTATGAATTATGACAGCACTACGAAATCAATACACAGCTAATTTAACTGTTTTCTAATAGACACTAAAGCAACTCTGATATTTGACAAAATTGGGCTATAACTGTCAAACTCCAATAATGAGCCAGAAGATTATACTTTATACTTTATACCACAGCACTGTTGAATTCTAACCTGATTGGTTAGAAGGTGCTGATTAATTTTCCATACCAGCAGCTCTGACAGTAGTTCCTAGTATAATCTAAATCACAGGTTTTTATTAATGCACACATCATTCTGTAGTAACAACTAATTCACAAGGACTTGTATAGAAGATTCTCCATATAATCTAAGCCTAATAAAAAACAGATTAAAAAACATGTTGCTATTTAACAAAGTAAAATGTAGAATTGGTGATATGGTGAAGATTTCTGTAAGGAGACATTTATTTAACATTTTTTGAAGGAGTCTCCAATGTCAAAACTTTTTTTAACAGTCAGTTACATTTTTCTGCCATGGGAGCGTCTTAAAAACAGAGGATTTTACACTACCCAATTTTTCTGTAGCACGACAAGCTGCGTTTTTTTCTGGTTTTTTTTTTTTGGCATGTTCACTTTAAGAGAGAGAACAAAGAGATCATGTTGGAAATAACTTCTTTTGTGGACGTTCCATAGCAATAAATGTAACTATAATTGGATAAAAAGGTGAAACGTCTAGATGAACAAATAGGCAGCAGGGTGGCATTACTGCAGCATTGTTTAGACAGGTGTCAAGATGATGTGAGCCAAATTTGGTGAAGATTGGACAAAATTTGGAGGAGGAGGAGGAGCAAAAATGGCAGTTAGATGTAAGCATTTTTTAGCATGTTATTGTTACTTTTGACCAGTAGGTGGTGCTGGCATGAAATTTATTGCATAGCCTTAGGGCATGGTCCTGAAGATGCCTACCAAGATTTTTGTCATTGTGCTTTTTGTCAAGTTGTTGCTGAGATATAGCCTCAATTCCTGTTTGCCAGCTTCCCCGTCAGATTTGTTGGCCCATTACGGGCAAAGGACAGGGGTCGACAGGAAGTACACTTGAATTTCAGATGTTGGTGTGTGTTCACTTCTGCATACTCCAGCGAATTATAGGAAAAGTGAACTGTGAATTTATCCCAAACTCTTCAAGTGATATAAGGAAAAAAAATGAAAGTTGTTACAGTTATTGAGCACAACATGGTCTTTAAAGTTGTTACAGTTCTTCACCACAAAACTTCTGGGGTATATTCAGGGCATGGTCCTGAAGATACTTATCAAGTTTTGTGATGATCTGTATATGCATTGCTGAGATACACCCTCACATCCTGTTTTTTGCATTTGCCAGCGTGTTACAGGAGAATGGGTTTGAATATCAAAATTTCTTTGATAATTTTTGTTCAGACCAGTCTCAAGATGATGTGAGCCAAATGTAAGGAAGATTGGACAATATTTGGAAGAGAAGTAGCAAAAATGGCAGTTAGATTAAGCATTTTTGGCCTGTTATTGTAACTTTTGACCAGTAGGTGGCACGATCACGAAATTTGTTGCATAGCCTCAGGTCATGGTCCTGAAGATGCATACCAAGTTTTGTGTCAGTGCGCAAAGTTGTTGCAGAGATACAGCCTCACTTCTCTGAAGATGATGTGTGCCAAGTTTGGTGATGATTGGACAAAATTTGTAGGAGGAGTCGCAAAAAAAAAGTTTTCCAAGATGGCGGAAAATCTAATTAGGTGGAAATTGACATCATAGGGATGCATTGAACTCATCTCGACGCAGGGAATCCAGTGATGCCTGGCTTTTAAATTTTGGACACATGGTTCAAAAGTTATGACCATAAATGTACTTCCAAATTAGACCCAAATTTGACCCGATGGTGGCGCTAAAGTGTTGGCAACACTTGGCCCAAATTTGGTCAGAATGTTCCTTAGATGCTCCCCAATCAGTGTGCCAAATTTCACAACTTTTTACCAGACTGTTCTATGGGCTGCCATAGACACCCTAGCCAGAAGAAGAAGAAGAAGAAGAAGAAGAAGAAGAGGAAGAAGAAGAAGAAAATCAATAACAAATAGAATGACAATAATATAACAATAGGGTGCCTATGCACCTTCGGTGCTTGGCCCCCTAAATATGAATTAAAAACTGTACATTTAGTCCAGTGAACTTCCTACAAGAATCGATTCATGCTTTTATGTTTTCTTTTCTTCCTTATCTTCATTTTATGTATTTATTTTCAATTATATTATAATGCTTTCTCCCCCATTGTAGGATGTACTGTATAGGTGTAGGCGTAAGGCCTATCAATGTAATATCAAGGGGTTTTTTTCAGCATCTGTTAACAGAATGATAACTGCAATGATAACTGATAGCTTTAATAATGTGTAGCCGATTGTGAGTGAGAAAAGGAAAAGAGTCGTAGGATGTCAAACAGAATTAAAAATAGTAAGAGAAATAGAACTACTAACCTAGAAACATTTATTTTTCTAATAACTTGAAGAAAATGAGTGATTCTGATAATTAGTCAGAGTGGTAGAGTGGTAAATTTAAATTTTTTAGAGATGATAATTTTCGATTTTTGACTGTGTACTCCTTGAGTAATATGCTACATATCAATAATAATTACACAACATCAGTACTAAACAACAAGTGGAGTACATTGACTGCAATTAGTATTGCATATATATATATATATATATATATATATATATATATATATATATATATATATATATATATATATATATATATACATAAAACAAATGTAAAGCAAGAAAAAAACACAACGTTACAGTACCAGTCTGGCTTCGTTACAGTTGTCTTCACTCTTAGAAAAATTAACCCATCAAAGTTCTTTGGATACTTAAGCAGAGGTGCCAACATGGCTAGCAAGAAAATCCTACAGTACAAAAAATGACATTGTAGCATGTGAAAATATCTTGAATATGGTCAAATTTATCTAATATTTCTTATTATAAGATTACAATAAACCAGATATACTATAAATCAAAGAAACCTATTTCTTGACATTTGAATACATTCAAGCTTGAAGTAGTTTTTGTTCTACTGGCAGATCATTTTTCTTGTTTTAAGCATTATAGCATTATATTTAAGCATATTGTGAATTCAGGTCAAAATTCATCTAGACAAAAGCATGAAGTGAAAGGAACTGCTACCAAAAGTAAACGAGCATCTTTCACATCTCATGTACTTTCAACTTTCAACTGAATTAGCTTTTTTGCCAGACGAATTTTATTTGTGCTCGGTCTGATTGCTGCTTTATCTGAAAAAGCATGAGTCCCCTGTATGGCTGTAGCAAGTGGCCAAAAACTGTAACTGCTATGGCTGTTGGCACCTCTGCTACAGGTTTCTGGTTGGAACTCTTTTTGATAAGGAAACACAAAGATGTGTGGTTTAAAAGATTCCTTGTTTAAACCTACAGTACTAATCAGGCTGCTTGTCTTCTGTATATTGCCCCAGCTCACATGGAGAAAGAACACAGCAAATTCAATATTGGCATGTCTCACTTAGAGAAAATCTATTTTAAAATGTCCCTATTCTACTTCCATTGTTTCAGCGGAGTCCTGATTATACAGCTCTTAGTGTAGGTTCTGTATATTGTGAATTGACAAATCATGAGACAATCCTTCTGTTTCCACTCCTTCTTTCACTTTGACTCACTCTGGTTTGTGTTTCTCTCATCACGTCTGCACGTTGGAGGATGTTCTTTTGAAAGGGTTTCATCAGCTCTCATTAAGAGCAGTATTAGGCCTCGTGTGTAATTTCATCCACAGAGTAGGTGTGCACTGATGAATCTGCATTTGCCGAGTGCAAACCTCATGACAGTACGCATCGTAGGCACATCAGAGATCTGCTTTTATCAGAAACGTCTTTGTGCATTCACGTAAGTCTGGAGTGATTCACGCGTTGAACAGTTCAGCAGAAGAGTTGTAGATGGAGTTTACTCTTTGCACGTAACTGGCATAGGGTTGCAATTCTTCAGGATCATAGGGCTGAAAATAATCAAGAAACTGCTTCACCGCATACATCAAAGTGCTTCATCATCATTATTAACTGGGTGAAAAATAATTGTGTAAAAGAGGAAGGAATATATTTTACCTGCTGAGGTTTTTCTTCATTTGATGCAGGGTTGTCAGGTTTGCAGCAAATCTTTCTAAAAACGCTGCAAATCAATGAACAAGATCATAAATGCCTCATTTTGAATGCTGAAATGCTGACTGGATGAAAAGGTCTGGATAAAAGGGCTGGTTTCTAACAAAAACTGGTTTCTAAAGCTAAATTATCACTTACATTCTGTCAAGGATGAGGATTAATATGTGGACCAGGAAACCTTTTTATGCAGCACTTTATTTTTATGACTATATTCAATATATCAATATTGTTCACAGTTTTTGCCTCATTCAAAGTTATCAAGTTAAAATTTAATTTAGCAAACAGAACTGCGCGATATCAGAACAAAATTGAAAATTTATTCAATACTATATTTTAGAGCATACTAACTTTATTCATTAGTATATTCTCAGCCAGAGGCAAAGCAGACTGATGGTTTATGAAAATCAAAGGCCATTTATTTCATAAATACACTGTAAGAGTTTAGGTCCTGCTCCAGCTAGGTAATTATTTTAACAATTCTTCTTCCACTTTTACCTTTCTGATTATTTCTTACACTCGCACCAATTAAGGCATTGCTACTGAGCCTCTGAGGTGACATGGAGGTTATAATTTAATAAAGTGTGGACACAAATTAACATATTCGATCAGGATTTAATATTTCAAGGCCACAAACTAAGTATCTCATGGCTACGTATTATTGTGTTGTGGTCATAGCCATTGAAGTCATAGCCACAAAATGGTGTAACTTGTATTCACGCTTAAATATGTTGTTGAATGACATACTTAATACACGGCACAGTTAATTATTTCATGAGAACTTAAACATGTAAAGCTAATGTTATACCCATGTGCAAAGCTAGTGACTCCAGTGTGCGTCAGTCTAAGCTTAATGTGTTATATTATCATTCATCTCTATGCTTAGGCTTCTGTAGCCACAAAGTCTAATTCGATTAATTTCTCTGTGTCTCACTCACTTTATAAAATCACCATAAACTAGTTCTTGAGAAATCTGTCAAAGCCTCCATATATTAAATCATGGTTACAACTTGAACAATGAAACAGTGATCACCATGTCACATCAGCAGCTCAGTACAATTCAGTTACAAGCTGTTTATCTGCTTTAAATTAGTGTTGAAAATAAGAGTGCTTCACTGTATAGGACTACTCAATATCTGCCATTAATTAAAGCTGGTGAAGGGCAGAAATGTTTCACAAGAAACTAGAACAGAATCAATTTGAAACAGTGAATAGAAATGAAAATTTACAGAGCATCTTGCAGTCATGTCTAATAAATGGTTGGTTTACATTAACAAGTGGTTGAGCAGGTATGTACAAAACACTTAAGCTATTTGTGTAACTGATATTACATTTAAAAATATGAATGTAAATTAAACGAAAAAGACTTTGCAAACACAGGTATGGTGTCCTTCACAGGTATGGTGTACATTTCAGATAAATAACTTAAAACATTAATAAAACCTCTACAGAATTTGGAAAACAGCATTTTGCCAGTCCCAGCCCACTATAACTACACTTTACCTTGAAATATAATCATTAAAATACTTCAAATTTCTTATTTCTTCATTATTGTTTGTATCCATTTAACAGCTCATGCTTGAAAATGACAGCAAATATGAAAATGACAGGGAAAATATCTTGAATATATTCAATAGAATAAACCAAATATGTGATTATTAAACCTATTTCTAGACATTTGAACAAATTTTAAGCTTTATATTTTCTTATAGTTCTATTAGTGGATCATTTTTTTTCTAATTTTATACATTTATTTCTACCAAGAACCAAAATTATCTGCCAGGAGAACAGGAATATTTAAAGCTTGAAATGGGTAAAAGCATCTGAAACAGGCTAAATAATATAATTTGTTATTTATAATAATCTAATAATTAGAAATATTAGATACGTTTGCCCATATTCAAGATACAGTATTTTCACTTGCTAAGACCTGAACATATTTGGAATATTCCACAATTCATACGTTCAACAAGAAGTTACATCATCTGAATTTCCTAAAGATCATGGGAAGAAGTGCATTCACTCATTCTTTTTCTTTATTTTCATTTTGACTGATGAGGTCACTTTAAAAAACCCTATAAAACCCTGTTACCCAAATTATAGCTGGAAAGTAAACTATCAATAAAAATACATTGTAAGTACATTATTCGAATGCCGTTAATGTTATTATTCCATTACCTTGCATGCTATTTAACATTTCGTGCATTTGCTAATTCTATACACATAATTCTATGTGTAATCAAACTAAACCTTGTCACTTTCAACAATGTGACTCATTTAAGAACAAAATACAGCCTGTCAATCAAAGAAACCTTGTAAAAATTAGATTATTGGCTGAGACTGGTTAAATGCACGTTTTCTTAGATAAGTTAATTTTTATAATTTACAAGTGCCAAATGGCACCAGAATCATGGGTTCGCCATATGAAGAAGCAGAAAACTACTCTATCAAATATATTCATCAAAACTATCTTACCTTAATGCTATGACATTTTTGCGCATGATGTAGAATCCAGTTAAAAGAGCTACAATGGAGCAGGTAGCACAAACTCCCACGAGTATTGCGGGCCATTTGACATGCGTATCTGAAAAGACAGCAGGTGTAACATAACAAAATATTGTACAATACTATTTTACTATTTATCTATAAGTCTATGACAGGACCGAAACTAAGCTAATCATAAAGTGGTACATTATAAATGAAAAGTCATCATTGTTCAGTGGTCTAAACAGCTAATCAAACATTTGTCCATGTCAGTGCATGCCACACTGTACTGTACGATCCAAGTATCAGAAACAAATTGTGGAGATTGTAATGACTGACCATGGTTTTACAGGTGTTATAGACAAACTAGGTTGTATGAATCGACATCAGCAGCACTGGCACTGAAGTTATTCAAAAACGCAGAAGTGGGAACTAACACAATGCACTTACTGTTACTGTACTTACGTCTGGTCAAATATCTGTACTTTATTTAAATGTCAGCACTTATAATACTGTAATAGTCAGAAATAAAGCTGTAACTCTCTGTTTTCTGACAGAAGAAAGTTTTTTAGGTCAGGGCTTTGCAGTTTGTTCCTGCATTTTATGTCTAATTAAGTTCTTCAGAGAAAGAAAAAAGAGAAGCTGGTGAGAGAACGGCTATTTATAGCTGCCATAATGTATATAATAACAGAAACATGTTTAGTGGATGTTATACAATTTTAAATGTAACTATAAATGGATAAAAACTATGACATGACAGTCTTTAATTAATAAAAAATTTTAATTGTTGGCAAATTGCTGTGGTATGAGAGGCCACTTCGGGATGTTCTGTGATTGGAAAATAATATATAATAATGGTAACAGTAACTTTGTGCATCATATCACCAGGGTGCATCACACCAAACCATCACTGATTATTTTCTTATAATCGCATGCCTCCAAGTGTTTTCTTCCTTACTTGGTTGATTTTTGCCTACATTCCTAATTCCCACATGTCTGTGATTTGAGACCTAGGCATGTTTTGCATTTGTGACACTTTCTTATACACTTTGCAGTTTTTTTCCTAGTAGATTTAAGAGTATGTCCTTTTGCATTTGAAAGTAAGGAATGGGAAGTAGTTTGTTTTTGTTTTTTTCTTTTTTTTTTAACTTAAGAGTAATTTGTGGTATATTCATTGTAATTGTTGTTTTAATTCAACCTGTATATAGACCATGTATGTTATGTTACACTATATTTTACTCCACTGTATCAGTTTATATCAGTTGGATAACAATAATGTTCTTTTAAGGTTGTAGAATCTGGACGGCTTACCTCTAAACGTGAAGCTGCTAAATCGAGTCTTGGTGTGCTTGGGGTCATTGGCAGTGGCCAAACAAGTGAGGTTTGTATGAGAAGCATGTCGAGGAAGGTATAAGCGGCTAATCACTGTGAAAAGCTTGTCTGGAGTCTTAGATGCTTGTATGATGGGAGAGGATGAGTTCCACGGTGTTTCCCAGTGGATGGAGGCTGCTGATTTGCCTTTAGCTTCACACACAGCGACAGTGTGTCCGTGCTCAGATTCCAGCCAGCCAGATAGTTGTGGTCGGGCTAGGAGAGACATTTTAATAAGATAAGTTTGAATGATGTACACATCATCTCACCTAATCCTATGATAGAAACTTTATCTTTACAGATCAAGCTTTGCAATTTGCCATATACTGGAGATCCCATGGCCAGTTATGCTCTCTTAAACTCTCAGAGAGTTGTAGCATTGTTAGGATTCAAACTCAACATCTCACAGTAATACGCATTCTGAAAACAATTTTGATCATTATATTTTAATGCACAGACTACAAGACAGTATTGGTTCAGACAGACATCTTACATTTTAGATCTTTAATGTGGTTTAGGTCTTGAGATCTTTATAACCACTTTGTTAGCATTAATTCAGGTTCTTTACAGACTGACCCTATGCTCATAAATGCAAGCGACAAAGCGACAAGTGGCTGTTTATTTTCAATGTATGACATTAATTCAAATACAGTTAGCTTGTTTTGCTAATCTGTTAATCACATGCCCATAAGTGACAACCGTCTTGGCTGCTTCATGCTCACAATAGGCAAACTACTAGTGACCTGAGTAACTTGTTGCTTGCTAATGTGAATGAAGGGTAAAAAGTGCAAGACGGCGTCCCACAAGGTTCTATTTTAGGCTCACTATCATTCTCTATTTATATCCAACAGCTTAGCTAGAGGAAGATGTTCATTGCCCCAAAAGTCTAGAATAGTGTCCCAGTGTACATCAGGAGCATTCTATTGCTGTATTTTATATCCAGACCTAAAAATACTTTTTAAACCCGGCCTGTTGCCAGTCATTGCATTTTTTTCATGTTATATATGCTTTACATTATTAAAGGAGATGTTAAAATTGAAATCCCTATGCATATAGATATTAGCAATCGACTGTAATTAATATAAAAGTAAATAAAGTGCTTCTTTATATTATGAATAAACTTTCTTCCTTTTTTGACAGCAGTTTATTTATTTTAAATACGAGTCCCAATGTAATAAATCTCCATGTCCTTTTAGATACTTTATTGATTCCATAAGGACCGAATTTAACGCAACCATTAAATACAGAAACATTGCACAGTAACAATGGAAAGTGAGACCATCACAGCAGTGTGTTCTCTATGTTAGCTGTACAGAGACCGTTCACTTACCAAATGCAGAGACCTTGATAATTTCCACCGAGCCACCTGATTGGTACGAAATGTCACAGGTGTAATTTCCTTCATCTTTAACAGAGAAATTCGGGATGATCAGGTGGTAGGTTCCCTCTGATGTGCGGTTCAGCTTTTTCCCATCTTGGCAGGTGTCATGGTCTGAGTCATTATTAGCCACAGCAATTATACACTCTTGCAATCTGTCTTGCAAATGAATTTTCCAGATGACAAAAATCATGTCACGCCATGCGATCTTTGTGTTGGTGCAGTTTAAGATGACAGTGGTGCCCAATTCAGCATACTCATTTCTGAAAACTGGAAGACACATTTAACACACATGATTTTAGACTTTTAGTCTAAAAGGACTAAAAGGACACAACAATTTACCCACATTTTTTGTACAACACACCAGACATCAAGCTCTCAAGGCCTTTTTCTAGTTGTAAAATTAAGCATGTTTCTACCCAGACAAAAAAAAAAAAAAAAAAAAAAAAAGACCTTCTCATCATGTTGACACACTCGGACATTTATCTTTCCTGTTTGTGCCAGACTAGTCTTATCCATTTCTGCAATTTATAACTGGGTACATGTGACTTCCCCTTATTCTAACTATAGCACATAGTATATGTGGTCTGACATAAAATCAGCCACAATTTCTGCACAATAAGGAATTCTGATCTGTGTTTCTGTAACTCATTGATCATAGTGATAACTTTTAACTTTCTAACATTGAAGGTCACTTTACACACATACTATAGTGTGTGAAAAAAAAATAAAACTAGAAAGATGCTGGTAGAAAACCTAGAAGGAAACATAACCTGTTAGGAAGAAGAAAGGGACAGATGAGATTTTGTCCAAAGGGCCTTGGTTAATCTTTCTGGGAAACCCAGGGCAGAGTAGCAATTAATGAGAAGTGATGAATTCTGAGTTTTTACCTGTAAGCCTTTCATTGGTTGAAGTAGAGCGGGGCAGTGTTTTGTTAGAATGAAGAGATGTTTTGTCATCTGCTCCTGAGGGTTACGAGTCCATAGAGGGTTAGTAACAGTTAATGTGAGAACAACATAACTTGTTATTGCATTATTACTTTATAGTGGTGTAAATGAACAAATTATTTTTGTTAACAGAAAGTATTGGTAAATGCTGTTATTCATCATGTTAGTGTTAGCCATGGATCAATTTTTTTAAACATTTTGTTTGCTTTATTAGTTGTTGGAGTCATTTTGTTAGTAGTAAAAGCAACTACAGGCTAAATATGAAGTCAAAACAGAAGAAAAAAACAACAGAGCATCACATTCACAAACAAAGTTGACAGTTATAATAATCAAAATGTCATCTCGTTCCATGTTTTAACGATTTGAACTACTTTTTCAAACTCTTTTCAGTACTACATTCAACGGTGGTCTCAAAAAAAAAAAAAAACCCTCAATGAGCGAGTTTCCCCTGAGAATCCCCCCCAGAGAGGAAAACAGCCGCGTCATGGCAGACGATCTTAAAAAAGAAACAAAACACACGTGCACTGATATGTCTATATACACTGTGGTGGGGAAATGGTTCATGCCACTGCAGAAATAATGAAGTTTATCTCGTCCTACTCACAGCGCAGACACAGAACTTTCCTACCATTGTAGGTTAAACTATGCTACCAGGTGTCCTGATTAGAAGCCACAACCCTGAATCATTTCTGCTCAATTCACTCACAAAGCTCAGTTACAGTGAATCACTTGGCCATTTTGAGTTTATTGGAAAGGATCATTTTAGTTTAGTTTAGCGTGATCAGCAGCATTCACACAAGTGAATCAGTAAACCAAAGAAAAAATATCTCTCAGTAAAACAATGACAAGAAAATATTTGACAAATAAATGCCTTTCACCAACAGAATCCCTATTTTTATTCAAAATAAGAAAAGTGAGGTGTAATAGTTTCTAACACACGCGTTTCCTTTCTCTAGCGGTTCTTTGGATTTAAGAGGTTTTTTGCTTCCTAAAGTGATTCTTTCAAAAGGGGAACCTCTGAAAGGAAACAGTCTATTGGACAGTACTACATCAAGAAAAAAGGGTTCCCCCAGAAGGACTAATCTAAGCTAATGAAGCTAATGAACCATTTTTGTATATTGTTCAGCTAATTAATCTATCTTTTTAAAATTGCACTATTTATTTTATAACATTCAAAATCTTCGAACATATTCCAACACCTTGGTATTCTTACTGTAATCGTATCCACAAGAGAACACAAATAAAATAATTACAAGTAATAAGAAAATGTAACGAGCAAACCTGATGCAAGACTTCTTGCAAGACAGACAGCGAAGAGAAAGACGACTCTCAGGACCAATTTTCGCTCCATGGCTCCGAAACGGATCTCCCAATAATCAAATACGTCTTCTTTTGTTCTTTTATTATGTCTTGACTTTTCTTTTCTGTCTGTTACACACTATATTGTCTGTTTTCCTCCTCAGAAAACCTTTGATTCACTTCAAAGTGCTTGCTGTGATGTGAGAAGAGCAACCACCACAAAAAAATGTCTTTCGCTCTCGGTCTTGCCTCTCTCTTTCTTTTCTCTTGTATCTTAAGAAAGCTCAACAAGCACGAGCTCAACATGAAGGATGTAGTTTTTCAGAAGACATGGGATCGTCGTCGTATTTGGCCTCTGTCCTTCGGCTTCTTTGAGCTCTCCTTCTTCTTCTGCTCTCCGTGCTGTGATATGCTTCTTGTACACTCCTTCATTACACTTTTTTTTAAATACATCTCTCATACTGCTGCTCCTACAAATGACAGTGTCAACTTCCTGCACCCGAAACCACTACAGTCACATGAAGGCATTTTCCAAAGTGCACAACTTCCAGTATATCTCTGTCACTCTGTCTCGCTCTCTGCTTTTTTTTTGAACTATCTCTCTTTCTCTTCCTGCACAACTAAATAAGTCTTGTTAGTGTATGAAGGCTTTTATCAGATACTTTTTAATATTGTGTGCAATTTTCAGACAAAATCATAACGTTAAAACCCGCTTTAAGCAGTGACGATAAAAAAATTAGGCTACTTTATAAAATTCAGTTGCTGTCTGCTGTAAAAATACACTTACAGTGAAAATAAATACTGAAAAATCCTTATAGTATAGATAGTAAAAATGTTAGTTTTTATATAAAAATGTAAATCCTGTATACTGAATATTTCAGTCTGACGTCTTCAGGACATATTGGTGTTTTTCTGATTAAACTCATTAAACAAATACTTCATATGTGTAAAGATTACATTAATGTTAAGGCTGCCTAATTTAAGAAAGATAAATATCATTGGAATATCATTTAAATTGATAACTTTCTATCGATTTTCTGTATATTAGCTTTAGATTAAATTTACACTTATTCATGCACTGTGCAGGTGGATACAATCCAAGCACCAGAAGTGGAAGTAACAGTGTACAGTTATTTTGCTACTGTACTAAAAAAGTGAACTTTTCTTTCACCTAATACTTGACCTTTACTCCACTTCACAAACCTCTACTTTCTACTCAGCACATTTTTAAACATCACTACATTTCTCCATAATCATATACTGTAAAGTCATAAGGTGACCTTTTAGCATTTCTAACAAATTCCTAATTTTTAACAAAATCTAACCAGATATAAAACTAAGAATATGGCCCAATGCTCATCACTGTAATCTGTCTGTTCTATGTACACTTGTGTTTATCACTGCAGTTTGTATCGGGACTGTGAGCTAGCAGCATTAAGCTAGTTTGTATAGTCAGAGTTATTATTATGCTAGCTAACATTTGAGAGATTAGCAATAAGGCAGTTGTTAGTTAACTTTAGCTAATGTTTTCACGTTTCTTGGTTGATTAGTGGAAGAGGCACTAATTTACCATCAGTAACTAAAATCAGAGTGTGATTTGAGGTGGATGTCTTTTTCTTTTGTGAATCGTTCTTGTGGTTTAACTTTCATACTTTAAATAAATTAAGTACAAAATTTTATGCTTTTCTACTTTAAATGAGTGAAGAATTTGTAGCTGTACTTCAACATTTACCTGATGACTAATTGTACTTTTATATGGGTAAAAAAAAAAAAGTGTGTGTGTGTGTATGTGTGTGTGTGTTAGTATGAGCATTCATGCTTACTGTGAATATCATAAAATCACAAATATAATCCTTCAGAATCATGCCAGCTTAACCTCAAAATATGGCAGAAAAATTATTCTTAGTTGCAGTAAAATATGTGCCAAAAAAAAAAAAAAAAAAAAGGACACGCCTTGCTACCTGCTACATGCTACTGATGCGAAGCACCGTTTGTGGAGTGCACCCTGGTCTTTCTTGCATGTGCTGAAGAAGCTGACCTGAATATTTCTTCTAGATGAGATACTTACTTTGTTCAAACATCATTGTTGTTCTACTGTTTAGCAATGAGGTTATGAAAGTGAAATGATTAGAATAAAGGAAATATCTCAGTTTATACATGCTGTCCATGGATAATGAACGTTTTGTGCATTGCTCATCATGCGGCTGTAACAATGCTATGTGAAATGTCACCATGCTTTTTTCTCTCTCAGTGTATCTGTGGTAAATTTGTGGTAAATACCTTAGGATGTGGAGAAATAATAGCTTCCCCCGCATCATTTTTATTATGCCATTGATGAAACCTTGTGATACACAGAAACGCATCACTCAACACTAATAGTTTGTTAAGCTACTGATAGATAGTAGATTTTAGTTCGTTCAATCTAATATCATAACCAGTCATCACAGCATGAGATTTGTAACTCGTATGGCTATGGTGTGTCAGTCATATTTTAGGTCTTATCTGAGTGGAAATACAGATTGGTCAGAGCTTCCAGGAAATTATTCTGAAGATCAGCTAGTGAGCAGCTAGAAATTTAAAGATCATCCAGAAATGGACACCAGGTGTGTGTGTGTGTGTGTGTGTGTGTGTGTGTGTGAAAACTCTAAATATCCTCTGAGAGTGATATTACCGATATTAAGGTTATATTAAAGTTATATTGATTGTATTGATTGACAATGATATATCATTCTGCAGCTATTTTCTGAATTAATATACTACACTTCTTCTGTTAATGTCTATGGAATTGCATTGTATGTGACCCTTTCATTAAGCATTAAGTAGGTGAAGTAGATGTGTCCAAATACTGAGTGTATTTGCATCAGTGTTTCCACTTGGGGTATCAAAATGAGCTATTAATCAGACACTGAAAAAAAATCTAATTACAAATTGTTTTACATTATAACGAAAAACATTACAGTTACATTATGGTTAACACTAATAACCATACTTGCTTTGATGGTAAAAATTTTTTCGACTAAAAAATTCCATTTACTGTTTTACAAATGCTATTCTGGGCACGTGTTAAAGACGCTCATGATAACGCATAGTGACGAACATAGAGATCGAGGTGCGTCAGATTTAACAGCCTTAAATTCACAGGCAGGAAGTAAGACTTGAGAACACACAACAGATTATTATACTGAAACGGTGAAAAGTAGATGAGTCTACATAGCTACACTAGGTGAGGGGTGAGTGGGGGTGTGAGTGGATTTAATGTGTTTGAATGTTTTTTGCTAGAGCTTAACTTAGATTTAAAACAATTCCTAGTTTGTAATTTGACTCAAATTGAAAACATAAATGGATCTCACTTTAGATGCTAAAAAAGAGAAGGTCTGAATTAATCCTCAACACTCCAACCAGTATTCAAATTCAAATTTTATAACATGCAATGAAATGCTTACCACAATTTTACAACACGCAATGAAATGTTTTTTTCGACTGTCCGTAACATAAAAATAGAGTTTACATAAACCAGAATTTACTTCTATACAGGTAGGAAAGGAAAAATATAAAAATATGATATAAGGAATACAAAGATGAGTAGCAGAAACAGTACTACTGTATTTTGAATAAGCTGCAGATATGTGCAGTTGTTTGTGCAATATATGCGGTGCAATACAGTGCTGTGCAACATCGGGCTGAGGTAGCTGCAGTGAAATACTAACATTTATAATAAATATTTATAAATATGGGGTAATACGGGTATATTAACAAGAATGTAGGGGTTGTGGGTGTTGTGCAAAAAAAACTAGATTGTTGTCCTGGTTGAGGGCCCGAATGGCCTGTAGGAAGAAGCTCCTCCTCATTCTCTCTGTGTTGGCCTTCAGGGAGCGGAAGGGCTTCCCTGACTGCAACAGAGAGAAGAGTCCATTGTTCGTATGGCTGAGGTTCTTCACTATCTTCCTGGCCTTGGTCCAGCACCGCTTGCGGTGTGGATGGTGCACTCAGCTGATCACACCACCCTCTGGAGAGCTCGCTTATCCTGCTTAGTGCTGCTCCCAAACTAGGCTGTGATGCTTCCCATCAGGATGCTCTAAAGTTCCTTAGCACCTTAGATGGCAGTTTAAAGTCCCTTAAGCATCTAAGGTGGTAAAGACACTGACGGGCCTTCTTCACCAATGTGTTAATGTGACAGGACCATGACAGGTCCTGCATGATGTGAACACCAAGGTATTGGAAACTGTCCACTCTCTTCACTGGGGCCCCGTTGATCTTAAGGGGATGGTAGCTCCTGTCTTGCTTCGTGCTGAAGTCCACTATCAACTGCTTTGTCTTGCTGACATTCAGGAGGAGGTTTTTCTCCTAGCACCAGTTCTCCAGGCTTTTAATCTCCTCTAGGTCGGCCTTCTCGTCATTATCAGATATCAGACCCACCACAACAGTGTCATTAGCAAACTTGACAATGGTGGTAGAGTTGGAAGTTGCCACGCAGTCATAAGTGTACAATGAGTACAGCAGGGGGCTCAGGACACAACCCTGGGGGGCTCCAGTGTTGAGGGTGAGACATGTCTTCCTGCCCGTACTGCTTGTGGTCTATCTGTCAGGATACCACTAGTTGGATACCACTGACGCAGAGACTGGCTACATCCCAGGTCCTCCAACTTGGTGGTGAGTTTAGAGGGAATTATAGTGGTAAATGCTGAACTGTAGTCAACAAACAGCATTTTAACATAATTTCCCTTCCTGATATCCAGATCAGGGCTATGTGTAGGAGGTGTGTGATGGTGTCCTGGGTAGAGCAATTTGGATGTTTGCGAATTGTAATGGGTCCAGGGTGTCAGGTAATGTAGAGGTGATGAAGTCTCTGACCAGCCTTTCAAAGCACTTCATCACAACTGAGGTCAGGGCTACTGGGCGATAGTTGTTAAGGAAGGCAGGCTGGGGTTTCTTTGGGACAGGAACGATAATGGACCAGTAACAGTAACATGAAACTTCGTATAATAAGAAAGAGTGTTGCTTGGTGGTGCTGTGGTTAGTGTTGCTGCCTCACAGCCCCAGAGTCCCTGATTCGATCCTGAGCTTGAATTACTGTCTGTTTGGAGTTTCACATGTTCTCCCCATGTTTGTGTGAATTTCCTATAGGTTCTCTGGTTTCATTCACATCTCCCAAAAACATGCTGGCAGGTAGACTAAATTTGGCAATGCTAAATGGCCCCAAGATTTGTGTGTGTGCTTGGTGTCCTGTAATGGACAGCCTTTCCATAGAAGATGTATTCCTGCTTCATGCCAAGTATTTCGGGGATAGGCTCCAGATCCGCAGTGACCCTGAAGGTGAATTTAAAAATGTTATATGAAATAGGCATTAAAGCAATATGGCTACATAATGATAGTGGGTATTAAGCCAGTGTGAATTTATGAATGTGCTCTGAAACGCATCACTAGTAATTAGTTCAAGATTGCAGTAGTCTCACTAGAGACTTTGGTGTGTTCTGTCAATACTTTTCCCCACCCAATTTGAATGACATGCCAGATTACCAATCACAGAACTTTTCCATGTCAGATTATCTCATCACCTTTTCTTGCCTTTTCCTTTCTCATTTACTAAAAAGCAGTGGATCCCATGAAACTTTTTTTTTTTAAGTCCAGAGACTACATATTGTTTCAAGAAGCTCACTGTGCTGCAGTGTTCAAAGTTTGTTTTCCCTCTGGAAACCGGTATAGAGAAATGTGATCAAAGAACAGTTATCAGACCCTCTGTATTCCATTGGTGTGAGGCTGAGACTATGATTATAACTACATATACAACAGTCATTGGAATTCTCTATTGACTTTAGCCTGTTTAGACTTTAGACCTAATATAAGTAGATCTTAGTGTTTAGTACCAAAATCATGTTCATAACAGTATTTTTACTATTACTGTCTAAAAGTCAATCAGTAGATCTCTTTATTTGTAATTACAAATGCTAGTACTGTATGTCAAAGGTAAACCAATATTCTGTAAGTAGACATAAGTTTTTCATACAGGCTACTCTGAATTAGTCTACTCATGAACTAATAATTTATTCAGCATTTCTCTTGATAACACATAGTGACGAACATAGAGATTGAGGTACATCAGATTTAACAGCCTTAAATTCACAGGCAGGAAGTAAGACTTGAGAACATACAACAGATTATTATACTGAAACGGTGAAAAGTAGATGAGTCTACATAGCTACACTAGGTGAGGGGTGAGTGGGGGTGTGAGTGGATTTAATGTGTTTGAATGTTTTTTGCTAGAGCTTAACTTAGATTTAAAACAATTCCTAGTTTGTAATTTGACTCAAATTGAAAACATAAATGGATCTCACTTGAGATGCTAATTAATGCTGTTTCAGAGAAGGTCTGAATTAATCCTCAACACCCCAACCAGTATTCAAATTCAAATTTTATAACATGCAATGAAATGCTTACAACAATTTTACAACACGCAATGAAATGTTTTTTTCGACTGTCCGTAACATAAAAATAGAGTTTACATAAACCAGAATTTACTTCTATACAGGTAGGAAAGGAAAAATATAAAAATATGATATAAGGAATACAAAGATGAGTAGCAGAAACAGTACTACTGTATTTTGAATAAGCTGCAGATATGTGCAGTTGTTTGTGCAAAATATGCTGTGCAATACAGTGCTGTGCAACATCGGGCTGAGGTAGCTGCAGTGAAATACTAACATTTATAATAAATATTTATAAATATGGGGTAATACAGGTATATTAACAGGAAAGTATGGGGTGTGGGTGTTGTGCAAAAAAAATCCAAGCTCTAATCCTAGGTGTTGTCCTGGTTGAGGGCCCAAATGGCCTATAGGAAGAAGCTCCTCCTCATTCTCTCTGTGTTGGCCTTCAGAGAGTGGAAGCGCTTCCCTGACTGCAACAGAGAGAAGAGTCCATTGTTGATATGGCTGAGGTTCTCCACTATCTTCCTGGCCTTGGTCCAGCACTGCTTGCTGTAGATAGACTGCAGGTCAGGGAGCTCAGTGTGGATGGTGCACTCAGCTGATCACACCACCCTCTGGAGAGCCTGGTTATCCTGCTTAGTGCTGCTCCCAAACCAGGCTGTGATGCTTCCCATCAGGATGCTTTCAGTGGTGCGGGTATAGAAGTTCCTTAGCACCTTAGAGGGCAGTTTAAAGTCCCTTAAACATCTAAGGTGGTAAAGACACTGACGGGCCTTCTTCACCAGAGTGTTAATTTGACAGGACCATGATACAGTGTTGGTTGGTGGTGCTGTGGTGTTGCCGCCTCACAGCTCCAGAGTCCCTGGTTCGATCCTGTGCTTGAATTACTGTCTGTGTGGAGTTTCACAGGTTCTCCCCATGTTTGTGCGAATTTCCTATAGGTTCTCTGGTTTCATTCACATCTCCCAAAAACATGCTGGTAGGTAGACTAAATTTGGTGATGCTAAATTGCCCCTAGATGTGTGTCTATGGGTGTGTGCTTGGTGTCCTGCAAGATATTAGATCCCATGAAACTTTTTTTTTAAATCCAGTGACTACATATTGTTTCATGAAGCTAATTGTGTTGCAGTGTTCAAAGTTTGTTTTCCCTCTGGAAACCGATATACAGAAATGTGACCAAAGAACAGTTATCAGACATTCTTCCATTGGTGTGAGGCTGAGACTATGATTATAACTACATATACAACAGTCATTGGAATTCTCTATTGACTTTAGCCTAGCCGTCATCTGGGAGTTATGTACATGTTTGGCTATAAATGACCTATATTACATGAAATTATCTATCATGGTGATTCTGGGGCAAGAAATGTGGTATATTTCAGCACAATTGAAATACAAGTGCATATATGCATAGGTTACATCTTTATATACTGTACCTCAACACTCAGGATCTTACATACTGGTTTAAGAACAAACATTCTGAATGAATTTTTAACTTTTATTCACTAGCTAATTTTGTGTATCAAGTCACCTTTTTGTATGTGTAGAACATTTCTCAACCAACTTTTGGCACAGTGAAACGTTAACAGAAACTTGGGGACTCAAAATCTCCGAATATAAATTAAAAAGGCTTGATAAACATGTAGGCTATTAAACACTGTATAGTGAATTTCCACTTGTTCCTGTAACAGGATGAATCATTTATTGTTGACCTAATGTAATTAGATCTTAGTGTTTAGTATCAAAAATAATGTTCATAACTGTATTTTTACTATTACTATCTACAAGTCAGTCAATAGTTCTCATTATTTATAATTAGAAATGCTAGTACTGTATATCAAAAGTAAACCTATGTAATGTAAGTAGACATGAGTTTTTAGTATAGGCTACTCATAAATTAGTCTAGAAGTAAACTAATAGTTTATTCAGCATTTCTCTCTAATTATGTGTATAGTTAGAAATGATAATATGTCAAAAGTGTGCTTCTTTTCAAGTATACATAGAAACTCATATAAATTAATTAAACAAATAACTATACTTGTCACTTAGTATATTTCTGTTTAATTATACACTGGCAAGTTTATAGTATACTTGAGTAGTTTTTTTCGTAACACTTCCTTTACTTTTGGGATCCAGTATGGCAGTGATTGCTAATCCTCACCCATTTCCTTCACCATTCCTGCAGACTGTATTGTTTTCCCTGCTAACCCACCTGATCCAACTAATCAGCTAATTACCAGGCTGCTCCTGAGCCAATGGAGTTAAAGTTAAAGGTTCTCTCAGTTCTACAGTCACTTCTTTGTGAGACTGGAAAAACAGTAAAATCCTAGACATTGAACGTGCCACAGTAAAATAGTGAAAAAAATATTGTGTTTCTCTCACTTGAGGCCCAGCTATTCAGTGTTCAGATCAGTCAGAAAAAAAATGAAATAGGTAAAGCAGAGAGCAGAACATGTTCTAACTTAAGAAAAGCATTTGCATCAGACATCGTATGTGATACATCTGTGTCAGAGCAGAATCAATTACTTGATGTGATATGTGTGCTTATGCAGACGAGTGCATAATGATCAGATAAGTGGTGCACAAATTTAAGCCAGTGTGCATTGTGAGACTTATCACACAGGATGCGGTTAGAAATGCCCCCCTCAACAGGTTTTATTAGTGTTGAGAAGAGAAAACGTGTGGTGAAATGTCACTAGGCTTGCATGTTGCTTGCAAACAGAGTGGAGCTGACAGTTGGCCTTTTTACGCTGACGTATGGAAACACTGGATAGACCCTTAAACCACAAGGCCAGCACAATATGACTCATCTCTGCTTGTTTTGATTACAAACAAGTCACATTTATGATAATTAAATAAAAAAAACAGGAATAAAAATGATGCTGAAAATGGCATTAAATATGAAACACTTCAGATGTCTGAGACAATTTTAAAATATTAAATGATAACAAATTAAAGGATATTAAATAGACCCTAATTTCTACCATATCTCCTAAAAATACAGCACATTTTTGTGCAGTTGTGTGTTTGAGTTTATTTAACTTCAACTGGTTTAGATATTAATAGTTCTGCTTAGTGTGTTTCTTTGTTTTCATAGAACATCTATAGCCCTAAAACAGGATCACAAGAGCACTCTTCTAGCTATTTTAAGCTTCAATGCTCTCCAGTGGGAACACATGGACATGAGCTGGCAGTGACCAAAGAGGAAGATGAAATGATATTTTGACATGTGACTTGCCATGAACTGAACAGCATACTGAAGAGCATACAGCAGTGGCTCATGACCTTTGTTTTTTTGTGGCAATACAAAATTAATAATGAGACAATAATGAGAAACAAAATGAAGTCAAGAGGCTATCACACTTGACTTATGCTATAGGGTACTATCTAGTGAGCTTTACAGTAACTCTGTAACATGCAGTTCACAGTCAATAATGTAGTCATCCAGCACACAGTGCAGCTTGTTTTGAGGGGTTTTAGATGAGGGGTCCAACTGTGTTTGATACAGCAAGTGTTTCCTGTCACAGTGTGTGAGGTACCCACAGAAGGGCTAATATTATTAGTCAGGGTTGCTAGGTTTCAGAAAACTTTCCAGCCCACTTAGAGCTCAAAAAACACACAAAAGAAAGTAGCCCAAAAAAGGGAGAAACATTGAGACTGTATGTGCTTACACTTTGTTTGCATAAATTTATTACATTTAATTCTGTTTATTTGCTATAAGACAAGATCTTGGTGGTCTCGGAGTATTTTTAAAACGAGCCCAATCTTGCAACCCTGTCATTAACTATTTGTATGCTGCTCCTCCCCCGTGCATAGGGCAGCGTGATTCCTGTCCCTATGGGCCTCTATTAGCACTTGTTTTTTTGACCACAGTTTTGACCACAAGTTGCAAAATAACTCTATGGAAACAGAAGCAGGGCAGGGAGCACACTGACTAATGATTACACAATGTCTAGAAAGGTGAGCATATCAATGGAACATCTCTCTAATAGCAAGATTTTTAAATAGTTTGTCACTCAAAAGAGGTAGGTTATACTTCAGTGTAATTTAAAAATGTATGAGGTTGTGAACAAGGACTTTATGAATATTAATATTTGTTGAATGGCTGATATAAATGGTGGGGCTTTATCACCCTCCCCTATGGAAGCGCCACCATCAGAACCAAGGTTCTAGCATTTTAAATCTATTTACCTCCAAAAGTGAAAAAGGGGAAAATCACATTTAAAGATTCTACTGAAAGACTCCCAGCCTACCTCTACATTTACAACCTGGTCTACATATGGAAAAACAACAAGTGAAAAATGTCTAAAAATTATAAGTTTACAGTGGGAAATGAGCTCTCAGTTAACCGTCTAATCATTCAGCCAGTTCTGTTCTGTTGGCTTAATTTCCATCCATCCATTCTCTCTACCACTTATGCTACACAAGGTCATGGGGAGCCTGGAGCCTATCCCAGGGGACTTGGGGCAAAAGGCGGGGGACACCCTGGACGGGGTGCCAACCCATCACAGGGCACAATTGTGCACACACACTCACACACCCATTCACACACTACGGACAATTTAGAGGTGCCAATCAGCCTACAACACGTCTTTGGATTGGGGGAGGAAACCAGAGTACCCGAAGGAAACCCTCGAAACACGGGGAGAACATGCAAACTCCGTGCACAAAGGGCGGAGGCGGGAATCAGACTCCCAACCCTGGAGGTGCGAGGCAAATGTGCTAACCACTAAGGTTGGCTTAATTTGTTTTTAATAATGTATTTTTTTTTTCATTAGGCCATTTAAACATTTTCAAATTTTGTGCAATGTCATCTATTGATATGATATCGCAAATTGTCTTTTGATGATGATGTGACAGCACAGTCAGCATCTGATTAGGCTGATGTCCATTTCATGTTGTTGTTACAGCATTTCATGTTGTTGTTACACCATTAGGGGTCACCACAGCGGATCATTGGTCCGCATATTTGATCTGGCACAGTTTGTACGCCGGATGCCCTTCCTGACGCAACCCTCACCAATTTTATCTGGGCTTGGGAATGGCACTGGGAGTGCACTGTCGTGTGCAATCCCAGTGGCTGGGGTCGGTTCCCTAGCAGGGAATCAAACCCGGGCTGCGGCAATGAGATCACCAAGGCCTAACCAAGGTCCTCTGGCGATCCTTTCATTTCATTACGGCATGTAACTATCCTAAAATTTCAGACAATCATGAGGAAAATCACACTTAACTAGCAAAGTTTTAGACGTCTTTAGGTAGACTAATTGCATTTACCTCTGCGTTTGTGAAATTGGCTTGTTATTCACACCTAGGGGCAACATAGCATAGCCAGTCCACCTACTGGCATGTTTTTGGGAGTTGAGAGTAAACCAGAGACCTGTGAGAAAAGTAACCCAAGCTCAGGATTGAAGTGCGATCCCTGGAGCTGGGAGGTGGCAACAACACCTGCTGCATGCTGCAATGGCCAGCTAGAAGCATCACACACAAACCACAGGTATCATGTGCACGAGCCACAGTGGTCTGAGTCCCCACTTTTTTCTGCTTTGGTGGGCCCACTTGAGACACATTTAGCACATATAAGTGCTCAACATTAAGACTGAAACCCTGTAGGAAGTGGCCATGTGGGCTTGCGGATAGAAAAAAAATCCAGGCCAAACACAATGTGCACCAATAATTCTTCTCCAAGAATCAGAGTAATATACCATAGCTACACTAAAACAGTTTTGAATGGTTTCTGTGGTTATCTGCATTGCACTTTCACAGGTCTGAATCATGTCATGCACTAATTATGAAGCTTGTCTGTAGGTCAAGTGCAATCCCATGTGACAAGACAATTATATTATGGTCTATATTACTGCATATTAACTATAGATCTGTCTACATAGTATGTAATCTCTATATCATTCCAAGGAATGTAGCACTTAAAAAAAACTGTTGTGGCATATGTGTTCTCCCGCAAAAAAAAATCTGTGGCGTGGGTGTGAAAAAAAACGCAGAGATGAACGGAGTTCTGATGTAAGTAAGATACAACCTAGGGTTGTAACCAAACAACCCCAATTTCAAAATGAAGTGTTCTAGATACGAATAAGAGGCACAGTATTCAAGAAAGGTTCAGAGGGCATCTGCTTGAGACTAGAGGTGTGCATCAGGACTGGGATCCTGCAGGAGACAACAGAATAGTCAGAATGTGGGTGGTTTATACTTTCATGTGAGTGTATAGCATTCACTTATTCATCCTTAGTAACTGCCTGGTCAGGGTCACAGTGGTTTAAATTATGCTACTAGTTTGTTTATATTTTGGTAGATAGAACCAACTGAATTTGTCAGAAAATGTTGTGAGAAGATACAAACAAAAAGAGTGATTAAAAACAGTCCCACGTGCACTATTTCAAGGAAAAAAATCCATATTTAAATCTGAATAAAGATTTTTGGACCACTAAACAGATACTCGTACAGATAGTGGTACTGTGTTACACCCCTAATATAGCTTAGCCATCTTTTGGCACAAGTGGCAATAGCCCTAATTATTCTTTAACTGTTAGTTTAGCTACACAGCTTTATAAACTAGAACAGACACACAGAAAGGTGTGACGAGGCCCAGACTGTAGATTGATGCAGCCTATCAGGCACGTCAGGTGATTACACCTTACTAGTGAAATGTGTAATGAATGCAAATGACGTGGATAATTTACTCATTTTTTCCCCTAAAATGCCTTTGGAGGAGAAACTAAAAGCAGACAGCCTAAGAACACACTGTCCAATCAAAGTACAAACTACACAAAAGGACAGATGTCCAACCATAAAATTTATTGTTTTTTGGTTTGAATGAAAGTGTTACAACAAAATTTGGATTACCATGTTTGGTCCTCAGAGGAAACAAGGCATGAACCCAGTAGAGCATTACAGACTTAAAACACTTAAAGAAATAGAAATCATGAGCAGATCTCATGATTTAGTTCATTGCTCAACACTAATAGTCATTGCTATGCTATTAATAGAGATGAGATTTTAGCCCTTCCATCTATCTAATATAACAACCAGCCGTAACTGATTAATGTCAGTATGCAATACAGCACAGCCCTTGAAACTGGTATAAATAAAAACATCTATAATGTACATGGTTAGCCACACAGATGTATTCTCAACAAGACAATGGCTTATACACTGATTTTACATTTTATCTTTAAGAGTACTTAATAAATGCGAATTACTAAAAACCTACTGTACTATCATGATAAACCAGATTTTCAGATTTAATACTCACTTCAGATTGTATCACACATACACGCGCACACACACACAAACACACACACACACACACCCCCCTACATATTTTCATTATGTACCAGAGATCAAAATGTTAGCCTGTAAACAACTCTCATGCTGCATACGTGTGTGTAAATACAAGCTTCACTAAACAGACAGTATTACTGGTGGTGGGTGGTGAAGGGGAACCTTTGCCCACATTCTGCTACTGTTTCATGCAGAGTCAATAACCTGCAACAGAGAAAAGCGTAATAGTCATAGCTACTTCCCAGAAATGACAACGCATGGTATAGATAAGCGTGCTCATTAGTGGAGGAGGAGGAGGCGGAGGTGGAGAGGGAGAGTGTTCACTAGCGGAAGACGAAAGCGCAAAGCTGTGTGTGTGCGTGTGTGTGTGAGTGTGTGTGTGTTTGTGTGTGTGTGTGTTCATATTGAGCTCCAGAGATGTGGAGGATGAGTACAGGGACGTCAGCAACTATTGTGCAATAAATCAGCCAGGGACCCCTTCACCTTTGAAAAAAAAAAAAATTAAAAGAAAAAAACAAAACATGGACCCCTCAGCACAGATTCCTATTGAAATATTAGGCTCATTATAATGTGTAAAATAATATTCTCAGCGTTTTTTTTTTTTTGGTTTTTTTTGGGAGCTTTTTATTCCAGAAATTTCCCCCAACACAACACATTAGGTAAAAATTGGTGACCAGTCAAATAACTATAATAACTATAAATACAACTTTGATAACAGTGATTTATGATTTCCACTACTGTAATAAAATTTTTAAAAAATCACAACTATGCTCCAGAGCCTCCCTGGAGATTTTTTACCACTAATTTTAACACCTATTATGCTGAAATAATCTGCAATTGCCACAGGAAGTAGTGTGAGAAATAAGGTTTTTTATTATAATAAGGCCTGGGCAATGTGATGATATAATATCGATATTATGATAAATTATGTCACAATATGCTTCTTGTCTGAGATATTGTCATCTTTTTCTTTAATAAAAAAAAAAAATTAATAATAACAAACTGACTGCAAAATTTTTTTAATTTTTTTTAATTTTAATTATAAATTAAAATGCTATTTTTTAATATAAAAAATAGAAATAAATGTATTATACATTTCTTTATTAATAAAAAACAAGTGTATTATCATTTATATTTTTTAAAACTGCAACACTCCATGTTCAGTATGTGAGCAAAGCTGAAAGCACAACCACAGAAAGATACTCATCTATTATCCAGTATCATATCATTTACAGAAAAGTGCTGCACAAGCTTTACCTGCAGTGCGTGAAAAAGCAGCACATATAACACCTTTGTTTGGTGCTCAGGCACGTGGAGGTGTCTGAGCTCACAAAATCATATGAAAATGCAAGTCAACCCACCTCCTCACTGATGTCTTTTTCAGCCTCAGGATTGGAGACACATATCCTGCATCACCTGTACACAAAAGGTGTCTCACTATCCTCATAAAAGGTGATATAGATGATTAATGAGGACAGATGTTAGATTTCAATTCCGTTTTTTATTCATATAGTGTTCCTGCATGTGTAGGAGTGCACACCTGCTGCTGCTTTTGCAGAAGTGCAACTTGGCAGACAGAGCAAGGTGTT